>JBDIXK010000055.1:0-28203 GCA_039654895.1 Mongoloraphidia duomilia
GTCGGTTAAAAAGTAGATATTAATTAAATTAATAATAGTTTTTTTTTATACGGCTGAAATGCAATTGAAAGATTTTTTCGTTGGAGAGCAGCCAATTATATAATTGTTTCGAAACATACAGGAAAAAATCATTTTACCAACCAGTGGTCACAATCAGGATTCTAACCTGAACCTTTCCACTTTCGCGGCGGAATGAGCTTACAATACTCAATCGTGACAAGATTGCTAAACTAATATTCTGAAGCATATAAGGGGAATATTAGTTTGGCAATCTTGTCACAATTGAGTATTGTAAGCTCATTCCGCCGCGAAAGTGGAAAGGTTCAGGTTAGAATCCTGATTGTGACCACTGGTTGGTAAAATGATTTTTTCCTGTATGTTTCGAAACAATTATATAATTGGCTGCTGTCCAACGAAAAAATCTTTCTATTAATTAAATTGGCACTTTTTAACCGACTTCATATTTTATTAAAATGGCGCAGACCTCAAAATTTTATTATTTTCCTCTTTTTTGTGGCTTTTTGAAGAAGATTTTTTTTTGTTAAAAAGTTTTTTATATTTTACTTTTTAGTTAAAGGAATCACACGGCGATGATAAAACTATGTGTACCGTTTTAACATTTTAAAATTGGTTACCTACAAAGAAAAACTGGAAATGATGTATAATCATTGTTTAACATATTACTAGAAGATTTTGATCCTTATGAGCGTAAATGAGGCCACTTTTAATAGAGGCAGCTAGACGTCGCACTATTGGCCATCTGTTGACTAGCATCCTAAGTTTTATTATTTAATCTTTGAGTACAGAATAATTGTAGAGTTTACAGAAGTGAGTTGTGTTGACAATCGTTAGTCCATCTGGTGACTAGCATCTTAATTTTATTTAAGACAATCTTGCGTCATTGGTTCATATTGCATAATATTTCGCGGTGACTATTAATAGACAACCCCTAACGTTCTTTCGAAACGCCTCTTTTTTGAGATGTATATATTTACGAGGAATATTATTATAAGTATATAGAGGCAGAACCATAAGTAAAAGATTTTTTATAAAAATTTGTTTCATGCAAGTTTATTGACAATGTTGTATCCTGTGACATCGTATTTTTATTATTATTATGATAATCTGATAAATATTTTAAATTGCAATTTAGATAATCTGGCTGCCCGGTTGTGATCAAGTTGTCTACGAAGTATGCGATATGTAAATTTATGTTGTATACAATATATCTGAAGCATATATTTTAAAATTTTTGGATAAGCTGCGATGTTGACTGGTTTATACATGGTCCGTACACAATATCACAATAATTAAAAGATGATAAAATGAGCGATTCCACTAAGTATTTGTCTATGTATAATCCTAAATTTTTGCAGTAGTCTACAGAATTAGTTTGATGACCAGACAGCGTTACGGCTCTTTAGCCAACTGATTCCGGCTTTCTATAGACATTATATTGAATTTAATTGGATTTAACATTAGGACAAGACTTTTGGACCATTCTGATATTTTATTTAATTTTAAACTTAATAATGTTAATCATTATTATGTCAAACTAAAAATATTCATACATAAGAAAATTAGATAATCAAATTCATTAAAGGGGCCTA
The DNA here is from genome assembly GCA_039654895.1 of Mongoloraphidia duomilia. Taxonomy (NCBI): domain Eukaryota; kingdom Metazoa; phylum Arthropoda; class Insecta; order Raphidioptera; family Raphidiidae; genus Mongoloraphidia; species Mongoloraphidia duomilia. The sequence continues at coordinate 1,611 of JBDIXK010000055.1, forward strand.
CACACGATTAGTTTAACTGCGCAGTTTAACCCTTGTGGCGTCATGTCTGAGCGATAAACTGAGATAACTGCATAGTTCCGACAAATTTTAACGCAGGCTTTTGGCCTGCGCATTTGACTCTACTTTGCACCGATAAACTGCGAAGTCAGCTCAGTTAATTGAACAGTTGGCACAGTCATGTGTAGTCTTTGGGTAAGTTCGGTTTTGCGCTCAGATCAATCTGAGCGCAAAACCGAACTTCCCTTTCTAGTCGTGTCTAGCCACGCACGTCAGCTCTTCAAACTGAGAACAATTGAGGAGCAAACTGAAATAGCCCACACACCGTACAGTTCACACAACTGTGCAGTTTGACTGCACAGATAACCTGCGAAGTTAAACTGATCGTGTGTAGGCCCCTAACGATTGGAAAAATTGTGAAAGATTTATTTTAAATTCTTTTATTTAACAACAAATTTTACAATCTTAATGAATTTGATTATCTAATTCTCTTAAACTGCTTGCTTTTGTTAACTAATTAGTATAAGTTGCTATGATAGACTAAGAGCGGATAACACTTTTTTATGTGTTTTTAGAAGACTTGGAACTTTTTTTAAAAGATAACTTTTAAATATCTCTACAAGGGGTAAATAGTCTGTCATTCCAAACGCGGGGCAAAACTTTTTCTAGACTTTACTAATGATAAACACACATAAGTCTTTTTTCGCAAGAGTGAACAAAAAAATATGGGGTGGTTTTGCCCCGCGTTTGGAATGACAGACTATATACCCCTTGTAGAGATATATAAAATTCATCTTTTAAAAAAGTTCCAAGTCTTATAAAAACACATGAAAAAAGTGTTATCAGCTCTTAGCCTATGAATACATCAAAATATATTTTACGAGTGTTTGAACAATTTTTATTCAGAGACAAAGAAATATAAAATCAGTTAGCGTTTACAGATAAATTATGTAACTAAACTAAGTTCACTTTATATAAGTTTTATACAGTCTCAACAAATTTCAAAACATTAAAATAATGTCAGCTGCGGCAATGATGTAAATATCTTATATCATTATTTAGGATCAGTTAGAGGTAGCATTGACAATATCTGAGCTGTTAGTTCAACAATAATATAGGTGGAAGCACAAGTCAACATTGAGTTTGTGGGCCAGGGGAATGAAACGTAAGCGGGCAGCTATAGTATATTTTTCAGTACATGGAATCACTATCTTCCCATATAATATGTTAATCAATGGTATAATATAACAAAATTTAATATCTTTTAATGGCTATACGCGAACTGTGCTGTACAGTGTGCGCTGGCGCGACTCAGTCAGTTGATAGCATAGAAAATAGATAGACTGGTGGCGTAGCGGTGCACATTCTAATTTTTAATAATTAATTTGAACTCTGTATAACTTTGATACAAGAAATTAGCAATAACTGACAGTTCATTAATTGTTCAGTACCTATGTTAACCATGGCGCAGCTACTGTTGACTATGTTTAGTTTTCTTGACACTAACGATGCAATGGCGCCACAACTTAATGCATTGAATTATTGGAATACCTTTGTTTTTAAATATAATTAATCTTATTTTCCAGTACTCTTTTCAATTGATTACACATCATAAAAATTTTGAAGCATACAAGTAATTCAAGAATTACAAGGCGCGATATTCATGTAGGTACGTGTGTAAACGGTTTTACCGGACATGGGAAAATAAAACTGAGAAGATTTACAATTTTTTAGTAGGCTATGAGCCATAAGACCTAATGTAAATATGTATTGGATTACATAGAAAAAATAGTAGGTACCTACAGTGAATTTTTTAAACAATTTTCCATATCAACGGTCGACTATTAAGCGTAACTCGTAACAAAGGGACATACAGACAGAGAAAGTCAAATTGTTCAGGAAGATATGAAACATCGAGAAATTTTGGTCTGATCTCTAGGTCCCGCCATCCGACCGACGTCAATAATTAGTTACAAGTCATTTTAACTCAGTAGGTCATGGTTTTTAAACTCAAATTCAAACATCAGCAGTCAAAAAATTGAATAACTATATTAAAATAATGCAATATAAGACAGAGCATACGCTATTTTCCAATTTCCATATCACACTGTGCAACAGACAAGGACAACCGAAACAAGTTCGCGATTTATTAGATAAAGTCGCATTTATATATTTGTTTTCGCATATAAATCTGTATAAAAAAGCTGTATTGACACAATATTATACATAAAATCTATCTAGAATTTTCTCCTCTTTCGTTTAAGACAGGTTTCGAATCGATCTGACATAAATTGAGCAAAATATAAGCAAAAAACACCGTTTTTTCTAATTTTCTCCCCTCTGGGACCAAAATTCAAAAATCGGGCGACGTTAGGATCAAATAGACCCCGAGAGGAATCGAACAAAGAAAAGTTTTTTAAAATCGGTTAACCCGTTTGGGCTGTACGACTGATACAAAAAATCCGTTACAGACTCACAGAATCACAGACAAAGCGAGTGTATATAGGCGCTTCTAGCTTCGCTAAGATCGCGCCTAAAAACTAGCTTTTGCCCACGATTTCGTCCGCGTGGGTAAGTTTTTCTTCCCTGAGGAACAGGTCGGAATTCCGGGATAACAGGTGGTCCACGTGTAGTCAACGCGGCCGGAGCCGCGAACAAAGGCTAGTCTAAAATAAATTCTATCTCATTGGTTGTGTTTCGTATTGCAGATACAGCAAATTCAACAATTAAGGACAAAAAAAAGAAGCTTGCAAAGTGTAATTGTAAGAAAGGCGATTGTGCTTCTCGCCGATGCGGGTGTACTAAGTCATCAATTAGCTGTTCGACAAATTGCATATGCTACGCAGTTTGCAAAAATAAAAACAACACCGCAGTGGTAACTATCATTAGCTTAAATTTAGTTTTTATTAAAAAAAATTTGACTGTTTAATTCAAATGAACTGGTGCGTTAAATTTGCATGAAACTTATATAATAATAATAATACATAATATGTCACAAATCACAATAATGCAAAATCGATGTGGAGTCACTTAGATTTGACGAAACCCATAACAACTACTCCGATTTGCTTTTTTTTTTTGAAATGTAACTACAAAACATGAAAAAAAACCTTAAAGTTAAAAATTGACGCGCCTGACCCTCTGATTTTAGGGGGAGGGGTAAAACAATCCTCGTAGTTGTGTTTCCGAAAAAATTTCATAAAGTGTTAGATACACAGTAATATCAATTTATTAATAACACTTGAAAAAATCCTATTAGTAAACATTAAGTTTGACGATCGTTTTGGACAACCAGAACAATTAAAAATTTTTTACATATCTGTAAAAAAGGTAAAAAACTGACACTTTTAGAGAATGTTGAAATCAAAAGACCATCAACAAAAACATAACCAATGACCAACTAGAATTTGTCCAAAACGATCGTCAAACTTAATGTTTACTTGTAGGATTTTTTCAAGTGTTATTAATAAATTGATATTAATCGAGTGAAAATTATACAGGGTGCTGAATTGCTTTGCGGGTAATAGGGATTTAACCCGTAAAATCAAACTTTTGCCATTTCCTGCTCCCCTAATTATTTTAGGAACAATATCTTCGAATAAAAGTTTTAGAACATAAAATTCTGCATCTAAATCATTAAACAAAATTAATTTTGCATGCTTTGTAACGGCAGAAATTTGATATGAAAATGTCAAAATTACCTCAAAAACAGATAGCGATAGCCATGGATCTTGAACAAAATGATTAGAAATTATTCTGACAGCTAAAACGTCATCATTTTTTTCAAGTTCCATGGCTATCGCTATCTTTTATTTATTGTAGATTATAGATACGTCGACAACTTAGGTCATTAGCGTCTTAAATACATTAAATAACAATTATCTTAAAACTAAATGACATCACAAAACATCCATGAGCGGAGGTGGGATTCGAACCCACGACCGTGTGATCCAAAGGCCGCTACTCTAACCGTTACACCACACAGTCTTCGCTATCGCTTTCTGTTTTTGAGGTAATTTTGACATTTTCAAATCTTGCCATTGTTGGAATATAATCAATATTATGAATTTTATTGTAACTAGGATAATAATATTATGTAACCATATATTTATAATTATTATTTATCAACATTTGAAAACTAATGACAATCTAAATTATAAATAGAAAAACCGTTATACTTATATTAGTTTGATTTAAAATATAAAGTTTGTCAGAAATAAAAATCAAGTTTATTATCTTTTATTCAAAAATATCTACTCGCTTAATCAACTGTTGCTAACAGCTGTTACAAAGCATGCAAAATTAATTTTGTTTAATGACTTAGATGCAGAATTTTATGTTCTACAACTTTTATTCGAAGATATTTTTCCTAAAATAATTAGGGTAGCAGGAAATCGTAAAAGTTTGATTTTACGGGTTAAATCCCTATTACACGCAAAGCAATTCAGCGCCCTGTATACATAAATACAGTAATGTTTGGACAATCCAAACAGAAAGATGCCAGAACCCGTTCGGATTATCGATACCTTATTAAAACAAAATGGTTCCATTACATAGATAAAATTATACGCAGTAGAAAAATACATATTTATTAAAAAAACACAAATACATACATATATACAGAGCTGGGCAGTACTGAGTACAAGTACTTGAATAAGTACATTTTTTTGTAGTTGGTAGGTACTTTGTATTCCAAGTACTTTTAAAAATTGTACTTATAACGGTCTGTTAACTGTACTTGGTACTTGAACCTTGTTTTCAAGTTCATTTTATTTACAAGAACAGTTTTACACAAAAATTGACTAATGGCTAAATTAATCATTAATCAGAGCCCAAAGGACATGACTGAAACCAGAGTTGGGCAGAGTACCGGACGAAAGTACTCATGAGTACTTTGAAACGAGTACTTGAAAAAGTACTTAAAACGACATGAATACGAGTACACAACTAAAATGATTTTAAAATATGAGTACATGAATTCTCATTCCCCTGCACAGCTGCCTTCATACAGCATACTCTTTAGATCAGCCGCGACGGTCAGTGAAAGTACCTTGCACTCGTAAAAGTACTCATACTATTTTTATAAAAGTACTCGAGTACTGAGTACTTGTAGTACGCATGCATGAGTATGAATATTTTACAGTAATAATAGTAAAATCCAAGTACTTGTACTCAGTACATGTATCAGTACTTTGTACTTATTGGACGAAAATGAAAAGTACTTGGTACTCCAAGTACATTTTCGTTGCATATACATAATATAAAATAATAATATGTACCTATGTACAAGATAAAGAAAGACCTGAGATAAATAAATAGTAGTTTGGATTACAGATTACAGCCTGCCTGTCTGTCTGTCTCCGTCCGTTCGATCCCCCACCCCCTTATCTCTAAAACTACTGAGCCCAAAATTTTGAAAAAATAAGTAATATAGGACGGTAGGACCTAACGCATAGTTTACAGAAAAACTAAACGAAAATCCTGTCTTAATTTTGGGGGCCAATTATGAAATTGACAAAAAAAAATTTTTTAAAGTGCATCATGTGACTCATGAGAAATACAAATACAGTGAAAACTCCCTTAATGGACACCTCTTATATACGGACACCTTTGGTTGGTCCCGGGCAGTTTTCCATAAGGATAGTGTAACAAAACTCGTTGGTAACTTTGGTAAATATTTTATTTATCTATTCTTTCACAACAGTGACAACCGTTTACATGCTTTGGACAATTATTGTTTCTCACTTTATTCACTGTTCGCTTTTTGTCTATTTTCCGTTGGTCAGTTTTGCTTGACCGTTGGTCAGTTTTTGTTGACCAACACTTTGTTACTACTTGACCATTGCTTGACCACTATGTGTCCACCATATGTCTGTGGTACGTATATTGTTCACTGGGTTCACTATATGTCTATGGTGGTGGTATTTATTTGCCACCTGCAGATATCTTCCACACTGTCTGTCACTTTGCACAGAAGATTATCTGCACTTAATCACTCGAAGATCTCGTCTGTCACTCGCAAATATCTTCCACACTGTTTGTCACTTGGTACTGGAAGATTATTTGCACTAGGTCACTTGAAGAACTTTTAACTCGCTGGTGGTATATTTATTTCTTGTTGCACTTTTCACGTCTGCTCTCGTTGAGAATGTATACGTGACTCTCCGGCGTTTCATTCTTGCTCTTGCTTATATGAACTTTCCTGATCATTTTACATCCATGGTGGCGGTTTTTCTATTATTACTGTAAGGCTGCGTGATCCATTTTAAGCCAACGAATCAAGGCTGCAGCCAGCCTGCCTAGATTCGTTACATTGCCCCCCTCTTAGACCTGTCATGTCCCAGGACAGATTACAAGCACGAAAGAAGGGTCATGTCGATAGTGGCATCTCTCGTCTCGGCTGCATGTTCCTCTTGGGTAGAAATAGCAGTCTACACTCTTATGTTGGCTCATGTGCGTTTTCAGCCCGAAACTGCATACCAGGATGTTCACTTCAGTGTCTTCAAAGATTACTTCCAGCATGTTTCGTACGACTCTCCAATCCAACTGATCGAGCCCACAGCCCAGCTTAGGAACCGCTAATTTATTGACACCGTCATGAAGTAGGTTGACCTTTAACTCCATTAGGGTGTTCCACAGATCAACGTATGTAGGTTTCTGGTAGACCAATCGTTTCGTCACCAAATAGTAGATAGGACGGCACTGTTCTAGCAGCCGTAGTACCCTACCGACCGCAGGGACTTGTCTCCATAGTTCCTCTTGGCAACCAAATCGTCGTCGGAACTCACCCGCAATCCCTCTGGACATGCGCAGGTCCGCAGAGACACAGTGAGCGAGTGAGTAGCTGTCGGGGACACCAAAAAGGTCCTGTCGTTCTTTGAATTGAATTGTAGATTATAGACGCTCGACAACAGAGGTCATTAGCGTCTAAAAATAAAAAAGTAAACAAAAGAAAAGCAAAAACAATAAAACCAAAGCAAAATCAATACAAAATCAAAAGTTGACACACAACAAAATAAAATCATAATAGGTACAAATAAAATATGTCATATAATATAATGCAGTGATATAAAGAAAAAAACAAAAACAATTAGGCTGTAAAGGGGCCTAAATGTATACAAATAAATAAAATCAAATAAACCGTTCAATACCGGTTTCTTTTAAAAATCGAAACAGCAGATCGACATTGTCAGGGTCATTTCCTAAAACAACCGACAGATCACCTGACAATCCGATCTGCTGTCTTGTGTCCCTAAACTGAACACACTCTATTAAAATATGCGAAACGGTAACACGAGTGTCACACGTCTCACAAAGGGGCGGTTCCTCACGAGCCATTAAAAAACCATGACTTAATCTACAGTGACCGATGCGTAGCCGTGTAAGAACCACTTCCTCCCACCTGGAGGGACGGCAAGATGTGAGCCATGGGTCAACTGTAGATTTTATAGCTCTTAACTTATTTTCCTCGACAGCACTCCATTCATCTTTCCAGAGCTGCTGCACGGCTGAAATCAGTACGTTCTTAAGGTCGTCACCGATAACGCAAAACACGCTCTGACCGTTATTTGCAGCGTCTTTAGCTGCAGTGTCAGCTAATTCATTGCCAGCGATTCCCATATGGCCGGGAACCCAACAAAACCGGACAGTGGTTCCACCTCTTTTCAAAGAGTAAATTTTGTCCTGAATTAAACAAATAAGAGGGTGGCTGGGATAGGAACGCTGCAATGCCTGTAGAGAGCTTAAAGAGTCGCTGCAAATAATATATTTGTGCGGACCGTGAACATGTTCCTGTCGTACTTCCTTGGTTACACCAAAACGGGCCTTTCTGGTCCCAGAGAAGTCGGCCATGAAATTTTCAAACTTCTGTCGGTCGTCCTTGATCGTTGTTTGCCCGACGATTCTTCTGGCCTGGTGGTCTTGCTCAGCCGTCGTTCTTAAACAGCACATTCCGTATACAAATAATGATAAACAGCATTTACTGATGTTTACAAATTAATCTATTACTAAATCACTACAACTATGTTGCTCACTACACTACAATATTAAGGAAAATATATGAATATCGAGCATTCTTATCTCCGAAATTACTAAGCCTAAAATTTTGAAAAAAGGGAATATAGGACTTCACTCATAGTTTACAGGAAAACCTAAACGAAAGTTTCTAAGTTTTGATAGTACGAAACCCTTTTCACGCGAGTCCGACTCGCACTTGACCGGTTTTTTTAAAATAAAATTTAAATTCTTATAAATTTAACACATACATTTACAAAAATGTCTTAGCTTAATTAACCTGAAAGTAGGAAAATTAAATTTTCGAAATAACAACGTAAGGAATGAATATTTAATGTACACATTTCGTTTTTACAGAGAGAACAGCGCAAAGAAGTGGTGTTAGAAGCCAGAACGAGATCGGCTAATACTCAAGGTAAATCCTATAAACGTGCTCTGGAAAAACAGTTAGAAGAGGATAGGAGATTAGCCGCTTTACAGGAGCTTCGTGAGCTGCGTAGCAAAATGAAGCAAAGAGCAGTTGATAATGAAGAAATTGTAAGACCTTTGTTTTTTTGTTTCTTTTGTTTTGACCAATAATGATATTAAACATATACAAATAGGTATTGATATATTGATCTCGATGCATATAAATTACATATTGAGATCTTACACATACTGCATTGGGTCTTACGGTCAATACAGTATAGTTATGTAATTATTTGTCACGTACCATACGCATATAATTCCATCGGATCTGTCAGGATTCCGTATGTTTGCCAGGACGTAAGGTTAGCTGTCCGGTTCCAGCGGTCATCAACATGTTCCTGTCATAAAACGTATATGAGTATTCATAGATTTAAACTACTCATCATATCATCATAATTATCTGATTATTCAATCCATCATAATTAGTTATCCATGTATTAACTTATAAACTGGGCTCTGTTTCCCAACACTGTGGGCGAACACACAAACAGTGTCAGCTTTGAGTGTGCAATGGGTGCTAAGGGTAGAATCGCGCGAAGCACCCACTCAAAGTGCATCTGAAACGACATTAAGGGTACACCACGCAAAATGCCCATTCCATAGAGATGTATTTCGTTATACCAAGCTAGTACGCTCTATGAAGATAATACAACCATGCTTACGGCGTACTGAAGGGCAAACACGCGACAGTACCCGAGGCCCACGTAGTACTGAAGGGCAGACTCGCGACAGTACCCGTGCAATATGCAAAAACAGAAAAGTGCGCCCGTAACCATAATTCATACAGTTAGACTCGAGTCATAACAATTGTTATCTACACAATATATCGGTCCTTGTTGACCTAGTATTATAATTTCATCTGTTAATATCAAATAGCCATTCATTATGCTATACCACCATTTCTAGTCTAAGAAAGAATACTCAGTGGTACTTCACCATTTCTATACTACGAAAGAATGCTCAGTGATAACTCACCATAGTAGATAGCTTGCACAAATGAGCCATTCATATCAGCTACCTACATTACTTATCCACATTCACGTTAAACTCTATTCATGAGTTCTTCCAACTTTTCACATCCCTGACTCACGAAAGTCAACTGGTATAGAAATCCATCTATAACAGCTGTCTGACCTGTGTCAAGTCCCAGGACAAGTAAGTCCACTGAAGTACTTTCAGTTTCAATCAGTAACATCATCCCAGTTAGTATTCCGTTACTGATAACTCAAATCATCCTTAAATCTATAAAATACTCAGTAAGTCTCGTGACTTACTTGTTTATTGTCAATCCCTGAAGATACGGGCACACAATCAACACAATACAATTATTACACAGATTAAGTACCATTATTATTATTATTGGAATACAACACAACATTCTCAATAAAAAGATATTCAAAAGACAGAGCACTACTTCCATAACTTTCCACATTCAAATCTGGTTAGAAACTGCGTCAACTTCTGAAGTTATGAACTGCCCCTTCGTCTTACTGCATTTTGTTAATATTGTTCAGCTATTGGTTACATTTTTAAGTAATGTTTAATTTATTACTTTTTGGCCACGTTTCTTTGTTCAACCCCACGCATTTGAGGTCGCTCGTTTCTGTCTATCGTCTGTCAACGACGTCCCTTATCTACAGTGCACGCTATTCCACATTTTTAGTTCTGAGAATATTTTGTATTTAGAGTAGATCTTAGTTTCTCAACCCATTAAAAATAACATCGTCTTACAAAATGCCCTGTAAAAAGAAGCCTGCTCTGACTGTTAATCTTAACTCTGTCGAAGAAATTGATCCGGCGACACCCAAGTTCTCAATAATTAGACAGCAACATTTCGATGGTGAACTATCAGAAAAAGAAAAGGTGAGTGTAATGATTTAGAACAGGAGTTCCCAAACTTTTTTGATCATGACCCTAATTTAAAATTGCAAAAGCCTTCGCGACCCTTAAACATTTTTTCCCACAATGTACAAAATAGTCTATAAAAAAGATTTTTCAGTAAAAAATGCAGCAATTCAAATTTAAGTCGTTTATTCAAGAATTTAAGTATACCCCTGAGACTCTTCACTCTGTTTTTATTTGATTTCGTATTTTTATTTAGTATTTTGTTTTCTATTATTCGAATTTAATGGTATAATCACGAGAGTTATAAATTCTATAATTACAGAAATAGGCCGTGACCCTAAAAATCAGCAGCGAACCCCACTTGGGGTCGCGACCCCGACTTTAGAACCCCTGATTTAGAAGATAGTGGCGAAGAGCAAAAGGGTACCGTTAGTGTCTTATAAAGGCCATAGTTGGATAAGATGGGCAAATTTGCCCCCGCATGGAAGGTGCTCATTTTTTGTGTTTTAATTGTAATCACTTATAATTCCACAAATTTCAACCCGTAATATTAAACCCTTTAAGAGTAAAAAAAAAATTTTTTTTATCTTTTGAATGGCTGAACCGATTCGAATGCAATTTATTCTAGTTATAGATAATATTACAAGGTATTTGTTAAAAAAATAACTATGGAATCTGATCACGGAAACATGAAAAAAATTCATGAATAATTCTGGAGTTTTTTTAACCCAAGGTCTGGCACAACTGCGAAATTTTTTTTGTAGAATCTTGGGATGGCTTTTTACCACACGTAATTTTTTCAAAACGATCAAATGGGTACGCGATACCTAAAAAAAACAAGCCGTGATGGGGGTCGTTTGTTAGGACTAAAGTGACTTTTATTTGGGACTCACAAGTGCGACCCTTGAGGTCCACACGAACTTCCCAGTTTGATGAGTATTGAATATTAATAATTAAATTAAAAATTACACAGAAAAGTAATCATTTTAATCATTAAAACATAATTATTATTTACAACACAGAATAATCCTCCAAGCAGCGCAACAATTGCGCCATTGATACCGTCGCTCCGTTCCAATCCCACCGTCAAAATGGGCACTCCATTTCCGGCGTCAGCCGCCAGAGGCGTTACTGCGCCGCGCCTGCAGGGCGTAAAGGCGTCTGTTGCAGATAAAAGACATCCAACGCCACTGAACACCAAGAACACAATGTCATACACGACAGCCATAATGGCTCCCGGTCGAGGAACTGGTAAAATGGTACCGAGTTCTACTGAACAGACGTTTGCGGCAAAATTAACTGCTGAAAACCAACACGGTACCCAGCAAGGAGCTCCGGGTAAACGCAAAATGTCACAGGTTGGTGTTTTTATACACATTTTTATGTGTAAACTAGATTTTATTGTTAATGGAAAACAGATTGCACCGAACAGAAATGGAAAATTAAGTATGGCGTCTCGAAAAAACCGCCTTAAAAAATGCAAAACCATTACTAGATGCAGCTTCATCTCAAACTAACTAAAAGAAAAGTGAAGTAGGATATTAAAATATATACCAATGTCTTTCACTTACTGTACCGAATTTCCCATATAATATGTCAATCAACGCTATTATGCATCACCTCCTATCTAAAGTCGTATCACAAAATATTTTTCACAACGCTGCTATTGGAAATTCGATTTTCGGTACCTGTTTAGCGGGTTGAAACTGAGCGTTTTCATCCCTAGGGATGAAAATTTTCAGGTTGGTTCTCTCTGTTTTTTTAACGTTGTTAAGAGGGAAAACGAAAATACAATCGATCAACTTTTTGAGTTATTCGCAAAATCAACTTTTTTTAAATCTAGCACCCTTATATTTTTCACTTAAGAAAACTTACATTGTAAAGAGTAGATATTAAACATGTTAGTTTAAAGTTTTGTGGGGACTAGACGCTCTTTGGCGGACTTAATCCATCTCTTTCGCCGCCAATGATTACAAATTGCAACAGTTCATTGATATATGCAACTTGATATTGGATAACAATTACATTTTGGTGGTACTTTGGTCCGCATATTTTATCTTTTTAGAGTTCCGTACCGAAATGAAAAAAACCTTTATAGGATCACTTTGTTGTTCGTCTGTCTGTTTGTCCGTCAAGATCATTTTTTTTCAGGAACGGAAGGAAAATAATATGGTTGATATAAAAATGATAGTAAGAACACCTCGGCGCGCGAACCTAACTTGAACTTGTCAGTTTTTTTAATATAACCATTACTGTGAGATGTTGATTTTGTATTAAATTTTCAGAATGCATGAAGAATATATTTTCGCAAAATAATTTAAGACTGTTCCCATTAAATGTATTTTGGAATTGTAAATACGGAGTATCAACAACACTAATAGTCGCGTCAATGAAGCCTTCTGCTCGGAAGTCCTCAAGAACAGCTCCGATTTTGATGATTTTTTTTTGAAAATTTTGTTTTTTTATATTATTTAAAATCAGGAACCATTTGGAGCGGGGAAATAATTATTTATATTGTTTAAACAATATCTATGATATTTATATAAAAAATTTACTTTTGTCTCTATTTTTTCCTAAAAATTCTTCATATTGTAACAAAACTGTTTTGAATTTGGCGGAATAAAATTATTTATTTCAATAATTAAAAATGTATACAACAATATACAATAATTTTATCAACAATGAAAAGTCAGTTTTAATATACAACACTGATATACAACACTGTTTACGGTATTTCTCAAAGTAACACCACTTGTTAGCACAATAGCACAGATTTATCTTTTTTGCTGTCCCCGTTGTTGTCGTCCGCTGTACTTATATAGGGTCGCTGTCTGACCCCTCCATGCCCGTCGCGCATTCTGGAATATTCTCGTATCTGCCACGCCTACACATTGTTACAACAAACAGTCAATCATTGTGCTCTCGAATGTTCTGCTGAAATCAGTGGCGTAGCATCTGGAATTTCGTTACAATATATTAATTTCAGTATAAAAAGTAGATGATAAAAAAAAGTTTTGAACAATAATTCAGAATTTACATCATAAAAATTCGCTGTATGGGTCAAGAAATACGTATGCATTACGTGTAGCCCGGGAAATAAAGGTTTTAGGTCGCAAATAATTTCCAAGGAGCTGAATTTTTCACAGATGGTAGAACACCTTTAGACATGTATTTTTACAAAAGTCCCCGGTTATCCCCCTTGTGCTTCCCCCGCCACCCCCTTTTGAATATAATTTTGCAAGCCTTACGGAAAACGCTAATATCTCCTTAGCCAGTGTCTGAAATCAGACGACTTTTTTTTGTTTTGTTCCTAATTAGTTACTCTAAAAAATTTCTCCTCTTCAATTTTGCGATAAAATCAATATATGCTTTGCAAATTATTTATTAACTAGCCGTTACCCGTGGCTTCGCCCACGTATTTTACGAGAAATTCTTCTCCTGCGAAACGAAGCCGGGCTGGTCGCTCGAATTTTATAATACATAACTCACTCGCTGCGCTCGTTCGCTCGGATTTTATTAATACATTACTCACTCGCATCGCTCGTTCGCTTGAAAATTATTAATATATTACTCACTCGCCTCGCTCGTTCGCTTGAATATTATTAATACATTACTCACTCGCTTCGCTCGTTCGCTCGAATTTTATAAATACATTCATCACTCGCTTCGCTCGTTCGCTCGAATATTAATCATACATTACTCACTCGCTTCGCTCGTTCGCTTGCATATTATTAATATATTACTCACTCACTTCGCTCGTTCACTCGAATATTATTAATACATTACTCACTCGCTTCGCTCGTTCGCTTGAATATTATTAATATATTACTCACTCGCTTCGCTCGAATATTAATAATACATTACTCACTCGCTTCGCTCGTTCGCTCGAATTTTATTTGTAGATTATTGCTCACCTACGATACCTATATAAGGAACTCTTGTGCAAAATTTGTTATCCCCCCGCGAGAATCTTCCTCCCCTAATTTGTTATCCCACCGCGAGAATCTCCCCCCCTAATTTGTTATCTCTCTGCGAGAATCTTCCCCCCTAATTTGTTCCCCCCGCGAGAAACTTCCCCCTAATTTGTTATTCCCCCGCGAGAATCTTCCCCCCAAATTTGTTATCCCACCGCTAGAATCTCCCCCCTAGTTTTTTATCCCACCGCGAGAATCTCCCCCCCTAATTTGTTATCCCCCCGTGAGAATCTCCCCCCCTAATTTGTTATCCCCCCGCGAGAATCTACCCCCCTAATTTGTTATCCCTCCGCGAGAATCTCCGCCCCCAATTTGTTATCCCCCCGCAAGAATCTTCCCCACTAATTTGTTATCCCTCCGCGAGAATCTTCCCCCTAATTTGTTATCCCCCGCGAGAATCTTCCCCCCTAATTTGTTATCCCCCCGCGGGAATCTTCTCCCTTAATTTGTTATCCCCCCGCGAGAATCTACCCTCCTAATTTGTTATTCCTCCGTGAGAATCTTCCCTCCTAATTTGTTATCCCCCCGCGAGAATCTTCCCCCCTAATTTGTTTCCCCCCGCGAGAATCTTCCTCCCTAATTTGTTATCCCTCCGCAAGAATCTTCCCCCCTAATTTGTTATCCCCCCACGAGAATCTTCCCCTCTAATTTGTTATACCCCCGCGAGAATCTCCCCCCTTAATTTATTATCCCCCCGCGAGAATCTTCCCCCCTAAATTGTTATCCCCCCGCGAGAATCTCCCCCCATGCGTAGCTTTCTATTAGTGAAAGAATTCTTAGAATCGGTTTAGTAGTTCCAGAGATAAAACAAAAACAAATCTATCCCACGGGAACCACAAATTTTTCAGGGATAAAAAGTGGTCTATACCATTCTCTGACCCCTAAACTACCACTTTACAAAAAATCATGCCGATCCCTTGCTCTGTGAAAAACAAAAACAAAACTATCCCACGGGAACCGTACATTTTTCCGGGATAAAAAGTAGCCTATGTGCTATTCCAGACTATAATCTATCTCTGTGCCAAATTTCATCCAGATCCGATCAGCCGTTCTGGCGTGATTGAGTAACAAACATCCAAACATCCATACATCTTTACATCCAAACTTTCACATTTATAATATTAGTTAGATAAAGAGAAAATATCAGTTTTTAAAAGAATATTTCACAAAATATTTCCATATAACTTTTTGATGAGCCTGTTTCGAAATATCTCAAAAACGATTCTTTCATTTTAATTACGATTACATTTCTTACAATTTTCATCCCTACAAATTTTCTGTGGTACAAATAGTAAGCGCACTACAGCTTTTTGAAAATCGCACGCGTTTTTTGTGGCCTTGGAAACCAATTGTTAAAACGTAATATCCTTTTCAATAGCTTTATTTATTGTGTTCTTCATCGAATTTAAAATTGAAAATACACATGTTTATAAAGCAAGAAACGCTCTAAATCGTGATTTTTGTCCCATATCGATATCGTTAAAAATTTAGAAGCTATAGCCAGTCAAAGTTGAAATCATCATAGAGCCTAACTTTTTTTTTTTGGACACGTGTTACGAGTGGGTACTTTCCATACCGAATAAAAAAATGTCCGTCTAGTAACCTATAAAAAATTTAAGGTCCAATCTCACTTGAAAAATTTTCAAGTTATAAGCATTAATGGTCATGTTTTTACTTTTTGACATAAAATTAAAACACTTGACGCGAAGTGCTCCACTAAGAAGAGTGTTCGAGAAATATTAAGTTTACGTATAGAAGCTATTCCTGGGTTATTTAAGTGAGTAAAAAAATTTAAAAAATTTGAAAGTGGTCACTCTACAGAGCACTTCGCAACAAGTGTTTCAATTTTATGTCAAATGGTAAAAACATGTTTGCAGTGGAAGTGACTGTGATACCCACCCAACACTTGAAAAAGATGAAATCTCCGAAACGCAAAGTACATACAAATGAAAATTAAATTTGCTTTTTTTGTATATAAAATAATAAATTTCAGTTAATAAAGATTTCTTAATTTTGTTCCACAAATTAATTTTATGTCATTATTACATAAAAAAAACTTATAGGTAATTGTTTGTAAAATTTGTTGGTATATTACGATATAATTTAAAAATATTTACAATAGCAAATGGCAATATAAAAAAATAACATAAATATCTCTTTTATTCAAGTTTTCAATGGATATTGTATAAAAAAAAATTTTTTCCTGCATAAATAGTATAAATATTGTTTAAACAATAGAAATAATTCCGTCCCCGCTCCAAAAGGTTTCTGATTTTAAATAATATAAAAAAACAACATTTTCAAAAATAAAAAATTATCAAAATTGGAGCTGTTCTTGAGGACTTCCGAAGATTGCCTGTTTTATGTATTCATTGACGCGACTATAAAGCATTTTCACCTATAATATCAATCAGTCACACCCTGAAAAATTCAATGAATCCCTGTTTTGTCACTATATTTTGAAATCTACCGACATTATTTTTTTTTTGCGTACCTACTGAATAACTCCCGAAAAACGATTTTTAAAGAGATCTGATATCTACTAAAATAGTTCGATTCGGATGACATTTTGTAGACATTCGTTGATTTAAGTTTTTTCTTTCTTTTTGTTAGGAATATAAGGTGCGTGTGCCTCGAGAGGTCACCACCAGCTGCTCCAGTGATAAAGGTATTTTTTTGTTTCACTTATCTCTTCAACTTTTTATATTAATAAATCGTATATGCTCCTAAATTACACAATTGTTCATTTCTTGTAAGTATCAACAATTGTTCCGTCATCAGAGGCAGAGAATAGCGTTCTTCTAATAACTAGAAAAAAATGTCGAACTACATTTTTTGCTAAAATTTATATCATAGCGACACGACCTTAATTTATTTTTTTGCTTTGAAGGGGTTACATTCTCCAGACACTATTTTTAAAGCCAAAGGGTTCAGGTAAATGCCAAATGAAGGACCAAGAATCACACTACAGATCCTACAGGCGATTTTTTTAAAAGAAAGTTTTGACTACGCGTTGTCATTTTGAATATTGAAAACCTGTCGTTGCGTAGTTGTGTCGGGTCGTCACTCATCCTACAGAAGCCATTTTTCCGAGATCTTTTTCACCTCAAAAATACAATCTCTTAAAAATGTCTTCCAAATTTTTCAAAATTTTGAACGCAGTTAATTAGTTCAAGGACAGATCTTTTGCCTATACAGGGTGTACCACAGAAAACCGAACATAGGGAAAACTCCATTGTGCAAATTAGTTGGGATCAGTGATTGCTGTGCCCTTTTTCATGCTTAAAACCATGATAATTAATTTAGTTGAGTTAGCCATGTGTATTCTATCTTTGTCACGCTACACATTTTGTTTATGTCTTCCCTGTTGCACTCATTTATTTTCTATGTTCTCAATCCTGTCATACACCCTGTATAATATGGGAATTTAATATTTCTTTAATACCTACTCTTTTTTACTAGATATCCGCCCAATGAGAGCAGGAACGAAAAGGAAGTATGTAAGCGACGAAGAAGTACAGTCGGAAGTAAGTTTCAATTTGTAATTATGGTTGTTCTTCTTTTTAATATTAAACTACTAGTCTTTACCCGATGGTTTCGCTCGCGTTAATATTGATTTTGACAGAAACCTTTCTTACCTGACCATAGCGATGACATCTAGTAGACGACTTTTAGTTTCAATTGACACGTCGCTATAGTGCGATAGCTACTCTTAGCCTACTATCAAAGTTTGTTACACGTAATTATTTGCTACCCGTAATTATTCGAATTATTTATCCATATCTAAAGCACAGCATTGGTCCATAACAAGCTTTAACTATGTCAAATTTCGAGTCTCTAGCTTGTACCGTTAGGCTCTGGGAATGAGGCCATAAGTGTTCCGTTTTTCGGTACGAAACACTAAAAAATAAAAGTTAATAAAACTAAAACCCGACTACGTAAAAGAAGAAAGCAAGCAAAGCGTGTTTCAAAAGCGTCGTTCAAACTGTCAAAACAATGTTGTGGTCGACAATGTAGGGTATTGATGTTGTCTCAAAATAAATATTAGTAAAAAAAACTTTTTAGAGACAATTTTTTATTTTTTAAATGCACTAAAAAGGAAAAAATAATTTTTAATAATTTAGGTTCATAATTATAAAAGCGTGGGTCGTGAACTTTATGATAGTTTATTAGTCACGAGCCACGCTTTTATAATTATGAACCTACATTATTAAAAATTATTTTTTCCTTTTTAGTGCATTTAAATAAAAGCTTGTCTCTAAAAAGTTTTTTTTACTAATATTTATTTTGTTCATTTTAGTCTTTCAAAATTTTACCCCCCTTTGACACCCATAGGGGTTGAATTTGATGCTTACGTCAGAAAAGGAATCAACTGTCCAAATTTCAAGTTTCTAGCTTCAGCGATTTGGCCTGGGCGTTGATTAGTCAAAAAAAAACTCTACATCCCCGTTTGAATCCCTTAGGGGTTGAATTTATTTCTAAAAACGATTTATTCATGTATTGTCATCGGAAATACATACGTGTACAAAATTTCAAATCGATTGGATACGTGGAAGTCGTTCAAAATTGACTTGCCAGATTTGACCTAAACAAACAAACAAACAAACACACAAACCCACAAACAAACATACATTGCAAGTTAAATAAAATCTTGTAAAAACCCAACACCATGTAATTGTAATATTATTGACTATCTACATTATAGTGGAAATGGATATTTTATTATGATTTTGATTACAGGGCAGTACACCAGACGATACTCCAATCCCAAAACATTCTTCCGGTGGCTCATCCGACGATGAGGTTCGTCAAATATTACATGCGAGCATGTCAACTGCGGTACAATTCCGTACATCTCCACCGCTGGAGGCTGTCAAGCCAGGAGGCATACATTGTGAAGTCTCGCCCAGAAAACGATCTAGACATGCCCATATACAAAGGCCATGTTTGGATTTTGAAAAAATGCAACCGGTAAATTCAGTTATCAACTTATTATTGAAGTTATACTTCTTTTGGCGCGTTATGGAAAAATGATGAGAGTGATTTTTTACGATGCGCGCATCGCGTCACGAAAATTTAACACCATGATGTTAGTCGGAAGTTCGTGTTTATAATACCCTATTATCACCAGTCACAATGTGACTCACAAGAGCGTTTTCAGTTATAAATAGTGTAGCGTATTGTGGTTCTTTATAATTTTAATAATTTTAAAATAGCTTTTATTATAAGTTTTATTGATAATTGATTACAGAGAACTGGCCATAGATAAGAGAGTTATATAGATAGCCCACTCTATAATGAATGCTCTGACCCTTTTAGTACTGACTGCAAAAACGTATGGCGCTAGTGTGCAACCATAGAGAGAGTAGTATAGATATCCCACCCTATCCTTTTAGTACTGATTACTGCCACTATGGAGTATGGCGCTAGTGTGCAACAATGAAAGAAGCGGTAATTTCAAATATTTTACTCGTATTTTTAAATTTAATTTTCCTAGAAATGACGTGCAAATTGAAAAGGTTAATTAAAAAATAAAAGAAATGTTTTTTTCCCAGTTTTATTACAATTTTTCATAATAACAAACTATATTAACATTAAAAAATAACATTTGAATACTAAATAAGTCACTAAACTAAATTATTATAATATTATCAAGTCATGTAAATATAAAATAATACAATAAAATATTAATAATATAGTTTTCAGAATTGTTTCATAATAATAATATTGATTTTCACGGATTCATATTTGCAATCTTCAGAGAAATGAGCTTCACACACTCGGACATTTTTTCGGACTCGATTCATAGGACTATCAAGGAAATCCCTACGATTGATCGCAAAAGTCCACTGATAAAATCTCTGTAAATAAAACATTATTTTAAGTATTTTAAACACTTGTCAATCCCAGATTTTTAATATTATAAACATCTGTAAATATTATTATTTAATTCAAACAAAATATAACGACATGAAACTTGAATAAATGTGATTATATGATTTTTAAGTTATAATATCTTACTCATGTCATAGTCATAGATAAATAAATTATTCTTACCTCAGTTTCCTTAGAAAATGAATAAAATGTAATCTTCCCACTATTAGCATTATTGCAATTCGGAACGCAGGACTAAAAAACCATTTTTTTCACTTTTACAAAACACGCATATAACTACATCAGTATACAATGAAACACCCATTTTGACAATGACGTAACATAATGCTGTAGTCAGCTATGTTATGATGCCAGTCATTATGCATTCATTTAATAATATACTACGTTACCTAAGATATTGTGATCATTAATATTCAAAAGTTAGCAGCGCCAATAATTTCGGTTTTTGCAGTCAGAACTAACATGGTCTGAGCTTTTCTATAAGAGTGAGCACACCATGGAACTGGCCCCGTCTGTCGTACTCTTATGTATTTATAGATAATATTTTAGTTACATAATAATAAGTTATTAACGTAGTACGTTTACATGACACGCTCATTTGAAAAAATAAAAAAAATAAAAAATAAGATTTTTGTTTAAGAGCAAGACAGAATCAGGCAATGGCAAATAAACACAAAATATATTCTTATATTAGTAATATAACAAAAAATAATAATATTATACATATTGCAGTCTATCGGGTTGTTTGTATCTTCGTCCATATTTCGAACAACTGGGGGGCTCGAATATTTGGCGCAGATGTGTTCTATTTCTTCTGTATTCAGCACCATCAGTTGTCTTGACGATGTAAGACTGTGGATTGCAGTCTGTTTTCTTCACTGTGGCTGGTATCCAATTCCTGTTACTAACTTGCATGTAAACGTTCTGATTTTCGGATAGTGGTTCTAATTGTTTAGTGCGTTTGTCATGATAATTTTTCATTTGTTGCTGGTTTTCTTCTAAACGAGCTAAGATGTTTTCAACGTGATATTTTGGTTGTCTTGCAGTTTTAGATAGTGGTAAAATAGAACGTACCATTCTGCCCATCAATGCGTCACACGGAGAGGGTAACCCGGATTTTGGCGTTGAATTGTGCTCTAATACTGCTAGAAATTTGTTTTCTGGATTTTTCCTGTAGAGTTGTTTTATCGTCTGGATTGTTCTCTCTATCATTCCGTTTGAACGTGGATAGTTTGGACTGGATGTTGTTAGTTTCACTTCGAATTGGTCCAGAAAATTCTTAAATTCTTTTGAGCTAAATGGCGGCCCGTTATCGCAACAAATTTTTAGTGGTATACCATGGGTTGAAAAACATTTTTCTAGTGCTGTAATTACAGATTGTGCGGTTTTACTACGCATTCGTTGTATATCTACAAATTTTGAAAAATAATCGACTGTTACAAGATAGTTTTCACCGTTAATGTACATGAAATCGATTCCAATAGTTTCCCAAGGTAATCCTGGTACAGTATGCGGTGTTAACGGTTGTGGTTGATGTGAACGTGAAGTTTCTAAGCATTTTCCACACGTTAATACTAATTTTTCAATATCATAAGATATCCCCGGCCAGTATATGGCTTGGCGAGCTTTTTCTTTGGTGGAAACGACCCCTTGATGAACTGTATGTAGTATTTTTAAAAACTGTTGGCGTAGTGTTTGTGGAATAACGATGCGTGCTCCATAGAATAGAATATCTTCAGTTACGTAAAGTTCATTTTTAATATTCCAGTATGGTTTATTTTCAGCTGACAAAAGTTTTCTATGCATAGGCCATCCATCCACGCAGTATTGTTTTATTATTTTTAAGGATGAATCTTTGTCGGTTTCTTGTTTTAGCTGAATTAGTTTTTCGTTTGTTGTACTTATTATCATATGTAGACTTGCATTTTCTTGATTGATGTATTCAGTGTTTATTTTTTCTGCAGTTGGATCTCTGCTTAGACAATCGGCAATTAATAATTGCTTGCCTGGGACGTATTTCAGTGTGAATTTGTATCTCATCAGCCTTAGAACTAGTCGTTGTAATCTTGGAGATAAATCTTCTATAGGTTTTTTGACGATCGCTAGTAAGGGACGATGATCGGTTTCTATTGTAAATTCTTGGGCAAATAAAAAGTAATGAAACCGTTCACATCCAAAAACGATGGCCAATAGCTCTTTTTCTATTTGATTGTATCGCTGTTGTGTTGATGTTAGTGATACAGACGCATAAGATACAGGGTGTCCTTCTTGTAATAGTACAGCTCCAAGTCCATGTTTGCTTGCATCCACTGATAATGTTATTTCTTTGTTTTGGTTAAAATATGTAAGCACTGGAGTTGAGCTGACTAGTTGTTTTAATTTATCAAAACATTGTTGTTCGTTTTCTGTCCAAACCCATGCATTTTTAGTACTTAAAAGTTTTCGTAAGTTACTGGTTTCTTCGGAGAGATTTGGTAGAAATTTTGCTAGATAGGTTATTAATCCCAAAAATCTTTGTAATTCTTTTTTATTAGTCGGGCTTTTTAAATCTGATATAGCCTTAATTTTATTTTCATCGGGTTTAATACCATTCTGAGATAAAATATGTCCTAGAAATTTTACTTGAGTTTCCGCTAATTTTAGTTTTTCTTTTCTCAGTTTTATATTATTTTCTCTTAATCTATGCAGCAGTAGTTGTAAGTTATTGTTATGTTCTTCAATTGTTTTTCCGAATACTAAGATATCGTCAAAGTATGCCAAAGTGCCCTGTAAGCCGTCCAGTACATTATTTATTGCGCTTTGGAATACTTCAGGTGCAGAACATATTCCAAATGGCATCCTGGTATAACGGAATCTCCCAAACGGCGTTATTATCGTACATAATTTAGAGCTTTCTTCTTCTAGAGGTATTTGCATGAATGCTGCTGACGCATCTAGTATGGTAAAGTATTTTGAGCCAGATAATTCTGCGAAAATGTTTTCCAATGTAGGTATCTGATAATGTTCTTTTTTAATGTATTGGTTAAGATGTCTAGGATCCATACAGATTCTTATTTTATTGTTGGGCTTTAATACTGTAACAATAGGGTGTGCCCAATCCGTTGGTTCCCTGACTGGTAGTAGTAATTCTTCTTTAACTAATTTTTCTATTTCTTCTTTAACTTGATTTTTAATGGCTATAGGAATTTTTCTTGCTGCGAAAACTTTTGGTTGTGCATCATCCCGTAATGTAATTTTATACTTCGTTGCCAACTTTCCCATGCCTTGAAATACATCTTCATAATTTTTGATTATTTTTTCAGTTTCTTGTAATTTATTATTTTTAATTTCTGATACCGATGGTTTGACAATATTTAATTTCATAGCTGCGTCTAAACCCAGTATTGATTGAAATTTGCTATCTACGATATAAAATTTTGAAATTGTTTTATTTCCTTGAAAATTGCATTCGATTTCTACGACACCGTCATTTTTAATTTCATGCCCGGTGTATGATATTAATCTTTTATCTGGTTTTTTAATCAATTCTTTTATAAATTTTATTTTATTTAAATCTTTTTCGTTAATTGTATTGACTGATGACCCAGTATCAATTTTTAAGTTTACAGCAGTTTTTTTTTTTTTTTTTTTGTTGGCCCTGGCTTAGCCTTCAGCCAGTAACTGATCCTTTGAGCTTCGTATAATATTATAGGTATGTTAGTAACGTTGGATTTTGACGTTAAGATTGTAGAATGTTAGAAAACAATTAACATAGATTAACAACACAATGGATGGGTAGCTTAATAGTATTGAGTTTAAGGAATATAGGTAAAACCAGGTAGGAACAAAAACGCCTAGTAATATCCAGGTAATCCCATGAATCCATGCATTTGTGGAATCGGTTTTTCTAAAACAGAAAAAATATTATGTTATAGTACCTATATTAATAGATAGGTTGTATTTGTATTTTACTGTTACAGTTTTTTATTTATAGAGTTTAAGTAGTTGTAAAGAGTGTTGTATATTTGGGTATTTGTAAGTAGGTCAGTAATGTCGTCCGTAGGGGATATGTCATAGTCTGAAAGTTGTGTAAGGAAAGCGGTCCTATATATCTGGTAACTGGGGCAAGTAAAAAAAATATGGTTAACGGTTTCTAGTTCGGCACCACAGTGGCATTGTGGTGATCGGATGGCCTTAATTTTATACAGTGTAGCATTACAGCTGCAAAAGCCACAGCGTATTCTATTTAATGTGGTGATCAGTCCTCTAGGGGCAATGTAATTTTTAAACCAGGGATTGTGTGTAATTTTGGGTTTAATTCCCTTAAAGTAATTGACTGAATTTCCAGTAGCAGCAGTCCAGTTACTTTGCCATTGGTATAGCAAGCGTGATTTAATAAGTGAAATCAGATCAGTAAATGGGATGGGGAATTCGATGGTCTGTGGTGACATACAGGCTTTTTTTGCGTTAAGGTCCGCGATTTCGTTGCCCCGGATATTAGTGTGAGCCGGGATCCAGGCGAGAGTCACTTGTAATCCTAAATTGCAGGCTTGGTATAGGAGATTTTTAATGCGTATAACAAGGGGGGAAGTTTTAGCAGTAAGATTCTTAGCTCTGACAGCCTGAATTAAGCTAAGTGAGTCTGTGAGAACTACAGTGCGCGGTATGTTGAATTCGGTAATAAAAGTGAGTACTTCTATAACGGCATATGACTCGGCTGTAAATATTGAGGCTGTGGGATTTAAGGAGTAGGATCTACTTATTTCTAGGGTTGGACAATACCATGAACATCCAACAGATTGGGAATTATCTATTTTGGAACCATCTGTAAAAAATATACTGTAATTAGAATAGTAGGTTTGAAGGGAATTATTCAATATTTTGTTATTGAGAAGTAGAGCTGCTACATTATCTTTTCTGTACAAGAATATCTCTATGATGGAGGGGTTGTAATTAAGGGCTTCATATGGTACAGTGTAGAGGGGGAGAGCCGCAGAGGAATAAATTTTATCTTGTTCTCTAAGGTGAATTAATGACTTTAAACTGCGGGCCAATAAGGGTTTCTTCTTATGAACCCAATAGTGTTTGTGTCTTATATAAGTATTTAAGAGCTGTAGCTTAATAATTAACGGGTTACTGTTTATGCTTATGGATTTAAGAATGAATTTGTCTGCAAGAAATTTCCTACGAAGTTCTAGGGGTGGAGTTCCAGCCTCAGCATGTATTGAGTTGATGGGGGTAGAACGCATGTATCCCAAGCAAATTCTTAGGCATTGGTTTTGGATGACATCTATTTTTTTTAAAACTTGATTACTAGCTGTATCGTAAAGAAAGGAGCCATAATCTATTCTTGAACGAATAAGGCTATTATAAATTATGAGTAAAATGGAGGGGTCTGCACCCCACCAGGTACGGGTTAGAGCTTTAATTATGTTTATATATTTATAAGAATTGTTTACTATATTAGTAATGTGAGGCAACCAAGATAGTTTTGAGTCTAGCGTAATGCCTAAGAATTTAACTTGAGAGTTGACTTCTATTGCTTGTGTACCTATATAGGCACGGAGAGGGGGGATACGTCTTTTCCTAGTGAAAGGAACTGTCACAGATTTTGACGGGGAAAGCTGTAAATGGAGGGAGTCTAGATACTCATTAAGACTACTTAGTGCTAGATTCATGTCTTCATAGCAACGTTCATAGTTAAGCGACTGTGTATATATAACAATGTCGTCTGCATACTGTAGGTGTCTGCAGTAAATATTTATATGTGAACCTAGTTTAAGAGTGTATAAATTAAAAAGAATGGGTGACAGAACTCCTCCTTGGGGAAGGCCTAAATATGTTGTTCGAGAAGTACTCAACTTGCCGTTAAACTTTATTTGTATAGTTCGGTCAGAGATAATCGAGTGGATTAATCTACATAAATTATGGGGAATATTGACTTCATTCATTATCCTTATCAAGGTGGGCAGGTGTACACGGTCAAATGCAGATTGAATATCAAGAAACGTAGCAACAAGGGATTCATTTCTTGAGAGGGAAAGTTGGATGTCAGAAGTGAGGGTTGCAACACTATCAATTGCACCTTTACCTTTACGAAAACCAAATTGAAATTTTGAAACTAAGTTAGAAGTTTCCAACCAATGATCTAATCTAGATTTTATCAGGTGTTCAAGGACCTTAAGTACACATGAGTTCAGTGCAATTGGTCTGTACGAAGAATGTTTGTTCGGATCTTTATTTGATTTCAGTATTGGTATGACTTGAGAACATTTCCAGTCGACTGGAATGACACCTGTTGCTAGACATTCATTATAGATTTTAAGTAAAGTTTGTTTAGCAGGTAGCGGTAGATGAATTATCATGGTGTAGCTTACTTTATCATGACCAGGAGAGGAGTCAGAGAGTCTATTGAGTACATT
>JBDIXK010000056.1:0-28131 GCA_039654895.1 Mongoloraphidia duomilia
CATAAGTTATAAGTTTACTTTTTACGTAAAACTGATGCAAGAAATCTGTCGTAGCCATTACATAAGGTTTGTCTTTTTTTTACGTAAAACTTGACACAAAAAAAATCTGTCATATTATTACATAAGTTTTATAATTTATATTAAATAGTAAATTGTAGATACGGTTTTTGAAAATAACGAACCTTTTTCAAAATACACGTGGTTTGGATTTTTCGAACGCGGTAAGTATATAAGCGCATGATATGGAAATTATAGTATCCATGAAAAAAAATTAAAATAAAAAAGTATTTTTTATTTTTATTGAGGGCTCCAAAAAACAAAAAAAAAAATTATCTTCCAAAGATGAACATTTTTAAATGTTTAAAAAACACAACAAATAGCATATTTGTGTATTAAAATCCACCAGCCGGCATACACAAATAACAACTACATCCCAATGTCCCCCCTGGGGGTATTACTCTTAGAATGGTACCGTTACGTCATCAATGTATTGGCGTCAATCATCAAAAGGTCACCTAAAAAGGGAAAAAAACAAAAAAATAACTTTTTTTTGTTTTGTTTTTTTTTTTAATTTTTTTCAGTAACCCTTTGCACACTAGGCCACTGAGTCAAGTGGGCGGCGTCCAGATAAATAGGCGTTTTCTGTCAATGACGTAGCGGTATCTTTCTTAGAGTAATCGGATTATAACCATGATTATATTTGCGCTCCGCCCTTTATGATCAAAGGTAGTAGTGTTTCCTGTGCTGGTGACATCACACACATTAAAAGCTAGGTTTTTGTTGTATCAACCCAGCTATGTATCTCGTACCGCGTTGTCATTCTGTTTTTTGTGTGTTTGGTGAAACGTCATTTAATTTTGTTCTTGCAATTTTAAAAACAATATTGTGTTCAGTTTATTGTGATGGCACAAATTAATGTGTCAGAGAGTCCATCAGACTCTTCTAATAAGGAATTTGATATTCGTTCCTTGTTTCAACGAATAGAACTTCTAGAAAAACGAAAATATAAGCATTCTCGCCGCCATGGCCACCGAGATCTAGCAGCCTCCAGGTCACGTTTACTTTCTCGCGAACGTTCCCGTTCGCCGTTTAACAATTTTGTTTCTATGACAAACGACCGAGATGATATCAATGAAGCAAGCACTGGTACTTCAATTATTAGACAACGCTCTGTTAGCAGAGGTTAGTATATTTTAAAAGCCCTATACATTACTAGATAATGTTGAGTATTGAGTGAAATGGGGTCTTATACTAGATATTTGGCCACTATTTTTGACATGTTTTTTCACTAGATAAAAAGACGTAACTGTCATTAAATGACAGTTTGCCTATGACAAATTACTGTTTTTTACGCTACATTCCAATAAGATTATAATTAATCTTCAAACTAAAAGAGCCCTACATTACTAGATAATGTTGAGTTTTGAATAAAAATCGGACTCGATCACTTTTTTGGACATACGCTATTGTTTTTTCACTAGATGAAAATACATACCTGTAACTAGAGATGACAACTCTTAGTGATTATACTGACTTACTTGAATATCATTTAGCCAATGGCATTGTCACGGGACATATTGTCTCTTCTTGGCCAAACTACGTCAGAAATTAAAAAAGGAGATCCCATACATTCAGATATAGCACTTGCTTGGGACAAAATTCTCTCAAAGGGCTTGGAAGTAGACAACAAAAAGCTTCTGCTGTCAAAATATCCACCCATAAAAAATTGCTCGGCTGCTTGTCCGCCAAAAATGAATCCAGAAGTTAAGGGCGCAATTTCGACAGCCGCTTTGCACAGAGATGACCGATTAACCGAAAAGCAAAACCAGGTATCTGCTTGTTTATCAGCCTTGGGAAGAGTAGTCATGCATTCGATTAGACAAGATACTCAACCTGCAGAAGATCGTCAGCTACTTGAGGTGGCAGGCGATGCAGCACGACTAGTTGCTGATTTATTTTATCAAGAATCCCAATCTCGCAGGATTCTTTGTGGATCCGGCTTAAATGACAAATTTAAGAGCACACTGGATGATGCTATTACTGATGAATTGCTGTTTGGATCCGATTTAGGGGAGCGTCTAAAGAATGCAAAAACCTTGGAAAGATCCTCTGTCGAATTAAAGAAACCAATATCTGTCGCTTCAAAACTATCATACAAATCGTTAAACTTCGGGCGTCCGTCCAAAGTAAGCCGTCCAGCTCAAACGCACCAGAAGTTGGACGGACGCAATTCTTGGCAACAAAAGAGCGGCTGTCGCCAGCAGCGTCCTCAGAAGACTCGCAACTATTACAACAAATTTCAGACAGCACAGAAAAAGCGCCAATAGAACCTGTTCAGTTTTCCGTGAGTAAACATGCAGGCAGGTTAACTAATTTTTTACCCGAGTGGAAGCAGATAACTTCTGATCCTACAATCTTGTATTGGATTACAGGCTACAAAATTCAATTTTCTCGAAAAGTTGTTCAATTGTCACCTCCCTCGGAGCCTACTTGGTCTGATTCAGAAAGAAAAAATATCACCCAAGAAATTGTACATTTACTAGATGTGGGTGCGATTCAAAAATGCAAACCATGTGATCACACACCAATTGCATGGTTCACCTCACTATTCTCTAGTTGCACAAAACCACAATGGTTCAGAAGCCCGTGTCTCTATCGCCTTCGTCGTTCTACAGTCAGGCACAAAAACCTATAATAAATGTTTGCAAAATATTCATGAAACGGTTAAATTATTACAGAATTTGGGCTTTGTCATAAATTTTAAAAAGAGTCAAACGTACCCAACGCAACGCTGCAGATTTCTGGGATTTTATTTTAACACTCAATGTGTAAGGATCTGCCACAGGAAAAAATTACAAAAATTTACTCCCTGATTAAAATTTTTCAGGCGCGTACTCGATGTAAGATCAGAGAATTTGCACATCTTTTAGGTATTTTGACTTCAGCCTGCCCAGCCGTCCCTTATAGTTGGCTTTATACTAAAAAACTTGAACGAGCAAAATTTTCAGCTCTCAGTGAGAACAATAAAAATTATGATAAAGTTATGTATATTTCAGCAGACGTTTTGTCTGATTTGTCTTGGTGGCAGCATCACATAATTCAAGCTCAAAAATCAATAATTTCCAGGAATTATGGATCTAGAAATATTTACTGATGCATCACTGTCAGGATGGGGCGCAGTGTGCAATGGTCAAAAAGCCCATGGTTACTGGAACAGTTGGCATATAAATCGTTTAGAATTATTAGCTGCCCCTTTTCAAACTTAAATGTTTTATAAAAAAAAAAAAAAAAAAATTACACAATTGTGCAATCCTATTACGAATTGATAATACCACAGCTATTGCGTATATAAATCGGATGGGCGGAATTCAATATCCTCACTTGAACAATCTAGCGCGACAAATATGGCAATGGTGCGAGGCACGCAATATTTTTGTTTTAGCACCCTATATTGAATCAGCAGCAAACATAGAAGCTGATTATGAATCGCGTAGATTAAAACCAGAAACAGAGTGGCAACTATCAGACCTCGCCTTTGATGAGATCATTACAAATTTCGGGAAACCGCAAATAGATTTATTCGCAAATCGTAATAATTCAAAATGTCATAACTTTGTGTCCTGGTTCCCAGACCCTGAGGCTTTTACGCTATCATGGCAAGATCTTAACTTCTATGCCTTTCCACCCTTTAGCATAATATTACGAGTATTACAAAAATTATTAACGACAAAAGCTCTTGTATTGTCGTAGTACCACTGTGGAAAACACAGCCGTGGTTTCCACTCTTTACTTCCTTGTTAACACAAGAACCCCTAATTTTCGACCCTGACTTTAATCTTTTGATTTCAAATGACAGGTCTCATCACCCCTTATGGAGACAGCTTTCCCTGGTGGCAGGACACTTATCTTACAAAGACTTTCAAGATAAGGACTCTCTAGTTCTTCAATCGAAATAATTTTATCGTCAATTACGGATGCAACTCTGAAACAATATAACACGTGTCTAAAACGATGGTGGTTGTACTGCAAGAGATTACAAATGGATATATATTCTGACGACATTATAATATTGCTAAAAATTTTTACAGAAGAACATCATAAAGGGGCTTCATACGGAACTCTTAATACTTTGCGATCTGCACTGTCCTTGCTTATATCACCGACTATAGCTTTAGACCCCAAAGTTAAACGGTTTTTTCAAAGGGGTACATATGTTAAGACCTTCATTACCTAAATATGATTCGACTTGGAATCCGGGTATTGTCTTAGACTACTTACAAACTCTAAATAATGAAGAAATTGAATTAAATATTTTGTCTAGAAAACTTGCAACGCTTCTTGCACTCGCTACTGCGCATCGAATACAAACATTATCTTTGATCGATGTGCGAAATATAAGTACACGCAGTGACGCAACTGCACTGGAAATTAAGATCCCAGAGCGTATTAAGACCTCTAGAAAAAATGCCCCTCAACCTCTTTTAATCTTGCCATACTTACCGGAAAAACCGCAAATTTGTGTGGCATCCACATTGCAAGTGTATCTTCGTCGAAGTGGTGAACTTAGACCAGACAATTGCCACAGACTCCTTCTTACTTTAAAAAAGCCATTTACTGCGGCGTCGCCTCAGACCATAAGTAAATGGATAAAATCAATTTTGAACTCGAGCGGCATAGACACGACACAGTTTACTGCTCACTCAACAAGACACGCCAGTACATCAGCAGCCCTACGGAAAGGAGTAAGCCTCGATACCGTTGAGTGAAGGAATTATAGTCACTGTCGATACTATCAGACGAACAGCAGGTTGGTCTGAAATATCTATCGTATTTGCCCAATTTTATAACAGGCCTATTCAGAGTCAAAGTTGCTTTGCACGTGCCTTATTTACATAATAAATTAATAAATACATAATAGATTTTGTTCTTATAAATGTAAGTGTGTCAGTACAGGCTCTGTACATGACAAACACTAAAATATGCTATAAGCTGTTTTGTTATATTTTCTTAATAATTATCAATAAAAATTAAATAAATGTTTTGGAAAAAATTGTCGCAACGCTTTAAACATCTACCTTTGATCATAAAGGGCGGAGCGCAAATATAATTATAAGATCAAACGAACTTACCTTAAGTGAAGTTCGATCTTAATTATATGAAGCGCTCCGCCCGACATGATCAGTCCCAACCCTCCCTTTTTTCTTCTACCCTGATCAGTCGGTTGCGACAAGTAAGCTTTAAATAGAATGACAACGCGGTACGAGATACATAGCTGGGTTGATACAACAAAAACCTAGCTTTAAATGTGTGTGATGTCACCAGCACAGGAAACACTACTACCTTTGATCATGTCGGGCGGAGCGCTTCATATAATTAAGATCGAACTTCACTTAAGGTAAGTTCGTTTGATCTTATAATTTTTGCTGTAAGCTAGCTATCAGTAGATCAATAAACAAATAAGATGGTCATGCTTTTTTTCAAAGAATAAAAAAAAGAGTATATTCCCTGTATACTTGTCGCGAACGGCTAGATTGAGACAATATACAAATTTGAACATTGAGGTACTTTTGTACGGACAATTTTTAGTTAATTATTGTTTACTAGGTGGGAAGTATAATTAGACTGGTCACCAGTGGAATTTTTTTTTCATGTATGTACATTCGATATCATGCATTTATATACTTCGCGATCGAAAAATCCATACCAACCAACCGCTCGTTTACTAAAACCACGTCACGATATATTATAAATAGTACATATTATTATGATGTACGTAACATGTAAGTCATTTTATGACGTCATAAACAGGCAAATTTTAAGTCAAATTATGTCACACTGATATCAAACAACATTACATCATATTGAGATCATGAAAAGAGTCAGTTTTATGTCAAATTGACGTAAACTTGTATTACACACATTTGATCTACGTGTGACGTAAATTTTAGGTCATTAGTTCACTTGGCTATTTTTTAATAAATATTTGTCATTAATAAATGTAAATAATTTAAAAAAATTTTGGAGCATACAAGTAATTCAAGAATTACAAGGCGCGATATTCATGTAGGTATTGTGTGAAAACGGTTTTACCGAACATAGGGAAAATAACACTAAGAAGATCAATTTTGTAGTAGGCTATGGCCATAAGACCTAATGTAAATATGTATTGGATTACATAGAAAAAATAGTGCAGTGAATTTTTTAAACAATTTTCCATAGCAACGGTTGACTATTAAGCGAAACTCGGAACCTGCTAAATAAAAAAAGTCATGAGGTGTCGTAAGATACCCGACAGAAGCTATGTTTCTTACGCATTGTATATAAAACCGAATTTATCAAAGATATAAACAATACAATTATAAAGTTATTATTTGACTGCCATTTTGAAATCTGACGCCATTTTATTTTTTTGCGTCTTATTAAACTCTCAAATATCAATTTTCAAAAGGATCGGATAATTTTTACAAAGAAGTATATACCTATGGCCGCCATTTTAAAATATGACGTCATTTTATTTTTTTGCGTTCTATAAAACTCGACAATATCAATTTTCAAAAGGATCGGATAATTTTTACAAAAAAGTATATATAATGGCCGCCATTTTGAAATCTGACGTCATTTTATTTTTTTGTGTCCTATGAAACTCTCAAATATCAATTTTCAAAAGGATCTGATAATTCTTACAAAAAAGTACATATGGCCGCCATTTTGAAATCTGGCACCATTTAATTTTTTTGTGTCCTATGAAACTCTCAAATATCAATTTTGAAAAGGATCGGATAATTTTTACAAAAAAGTACATATGGCCGCCATTTTGAAAAATCTGACATCATTTTATTTTTTTGTGTCCTATGAAACTCTCAAATATCAATTTTCAAAAGGATCGGATGATTTTTACAACAGAGTACATGTGGCCGCCATTTTGAAAAATCTGACGTCATTTTATTTTTTGGTGTCCTATGAAACTCTCAAATATCAATTTTCGAAAGGATCGGATAATTTTTACAAAACAGTTCATATGGCCGCCATTTTGAAATCTGACGCCATTTTATTTTTTTGTGTCCTATAAAACTCTCAAATATTAATTTTCAAAAGGATCGGATAATTTTTACAAAAGTGACGTTACATTACTTCGTGACGTGACGTTTCACTTTTTATTATTTAGGTCCCCATCTGAAACGTGCGTTAAGAAGCATAGCTTCAAATAAAAATAGGTAAAAAAACTTTTAAGTTAAACGGTTTTATAATAATAATGTTTTAAAAAGAAAAAAATAATATTTAATTTAGGTTCATAAGTATAAAAGCGTGGGTCGTAAACTCTGTGATAATTTATTACAGTCACGACCCACGCTTTTATACTTATGAACCTAAATTAAATTTTATTTTTTTCTTTTTAGTACATTTATAAAACCGTTTAACTTAAAAGTTTTTTAACTATTTTTATTTTTAATTTTTTAGTGTGCTTTATTTTCTTAGTCTGATTTTATAACATTTATCCGATCCACTGAAACGTTACCGGAGAAAGACCTTTTGCCTGTGAAAATTCATAATATTGTGTGCAAAATTTCAACTCAATCGGATCACGGGAAGTGGGTGAAAATTCAAAAGTACGATTAACACCCGGACGAAAGCCGGGCCGGTCAGCTAGTTACCATAAATTGTATTGTCACCGGAGCTACACATGTGTGCAAAATTTCAACTCAATCGGATCATAGGAAGTGGGTGAAAATTCAAAAGTACGATTTGCACCCGGACGAAAGCCGGGCCGGTCAGCTAG
Source organism: Mongoloraphidia duomilia (assembly GCA_039654895.1). Classification (NCBI taxonomy): domain Eukaryota; kingdom Metazoa; phylum Arthropoda; class Insecta; order Raphidioptera; family Raphidiidae; genus Mongoloraphidia; species Mongoloraphidia duomilia. The sequence continues at coordinate 7,778 of JBDIXK010000056.1, forward strand.
TTATCATAATATTGTATTGTCACCGGAGCTACATATGTGTGCAAAATTTCAACTCAATCGGATCACGGGAAGTGGGTGAAAATTCAAAAGTACGATTTACACTCTGACAAAATCGGGCCGGTCAGCTAATTACATAATATTGTATTGTCATCGGAGCTACACATGTGTGCAAAATTCCAACTCAATCGGATCATAGGAAGTGGGTGAAAATTCAAAAGTACGATTTACACACGGACGAAAGCCGGGCCGGTCAGCTAGTTACCATAATATTGTATTGTCACCGGAGCTACACATGTGTGCAAAATTTCAACTCAATCGGATCACGGGAAGTGGGTGAAAATTCAAAAGTACGATTTACACCCGGACGAAAGCCGGGCCGGTCAGCTACTTACCATAATATTGTATTGTCACCGGAGCTACACATGTGTACAAAATTTCAACTCAATCGGATCACGGGAAGTGGGTGAAAATTCAAAAGTACGATTTACACCCGGACGAAAGCCGGGGTATGAACGTCGAGAAATTTTGGTCCGATCCATAGGTCTCGCCATCCGATGGACGTCAATAATTAGTTACACGTCATTTTAACTCAGTAGGCCAGGGTTTTTAAACTTAAATTCAAACATCAGCAGTCAAAAAATTGAATAACTATATTAAAATAATGCAATATAAGACAGAGCATACGCTATCTTCCAATATCCATATTACACTGTGCAACAGACAAGGACAACCGAAACAAGTTCGCGATTTATTAGATAAAGTCGCATTTATTTCGTTTAATAATCATATAAATCTGTATAAAAAAACTGTTTTGACACAATATTATACATGAAATCTATCTAAAATTTTCTGCTCTTTCGTTTAAGACAGGTTTCGAATCGATCTGACTTAAATTGAGCAAACTATAAGCAAAAAACACCGTTTTTTCTAATTTGCTCCCCTCTGGGGCCAAAATTCAAAAATCGGGCGACGTTAGGATCAAATAGACCCCGAGAGGAATCGAACAAAAAAAAGTTTTTGAAAATCGGTTCATCCGTTTGGGCTGTACGCGTGACACAAAATAGCGTGACAGATTCACAGATTCACAGATTCACAGATTCACAGATTCACAGATTCACAGACAAAGCGAGTGTATATAGGCGCTTCTAGCTTCGCTAAGATCGCGCCTAAAAAACGTAAAATAGATTAATTATGAAATATTATTGTCAACCAAAATGATCACCATAAAAACATAAATTTATTGAAAATAAACTGGTGACTTGGATCGAACTAAGTTTTTTTAACGGTTATACTACTTAAATTATCGGTGTCAGTTCGTAGATTAACAGTATTATTTCCTTTTATGTGGCACATCTCACTAATACTTAGTCCGTTTTTTTCAACCCTTTTAAAGTTGTGTCTTGTATTAAAATGATGCATAGACAAGGCTGTTGTTTTTTGAGGTGGATTTCCCGTGGCTAAACATTCCTGATTGATAAAATTGATGTTTTTGCAACAATATATGTGTTTCCGAATTCTTTTGTAGAGATTTTGCTTGGTATGGCCAATATATGACAGTTCACATTGGCATGGTATCGTGTAGATGACATTAGAATGATATGATATTGATGTAGGGTCTTTTAATTTAAAATAAAGTGTTTTTATCTGCTTAAGATTATAAAAAGCTAGTTTGATATTAGTATTTTTAAAACATTTATTCACTCTTTGAGACAGATGTTGAATAAAGGGATATATGGCAAACTTTTTAAGTCTAGGAGTCATGTTATCAATATTTCTATTGTCTTCTAAATATCCAGAAAAACATTTCAATATTAGCCGATGAGGATAGTTATTGTTTAATAACAATTGTTTCAAATTATCGAAAGTATCATTAATATATTCTGGATGACAGATCTTCGTAATTTTATTACTTCGATCTTCTGGTCCATAGGGTGGTTCGATAAATAATTTAATGGTGGGTTTTATATACCAGTCTGTTCTTAATTCACCATTATCCATTCTAATTACCTAAGTATTTAAAAATGCAATATATATGTTTGTTTCGACTTCCATTGTGAATTGGATTTTATGATGAAAGCTGTTGAAAAGATCTAAAATTCCATTGATCTTTTCTGCTGGTACTGCCATAAAATAAAGGAGTACTAAAAGGTAGTTTTTCAACAATATTACTAATCACGTGATCAACTACAATATTAGCTAATATCGGGCTCTCAGGATTGCCTATCGCACTGCCATCTAGTTGTTTAAAAAAAATGTCATCTACAAGATACCATGCTAATATGAACTGCCAATTATATTGGCCAAACCAAGCAAAATCTCTACAAATATGATTTGAAACGTCAATTTTATCAATCAGGAGTGTTTAACCACGGGAAATCCACCTCAAAAAACAACAGCCTTGTCTATGCATCATTTTAATACAAGACAACTTTAAATTTGATGAGGTTGTGATCTTAGATAAGGAAAAGGATTGGAAAAACGAACACTATTAGTGAGATATGCCACATAAAAAGAAATAATACTGTTAATCTACGAACTGACATTGATAATTTAAGTAGAATTTTGAATTTTATGAAATCTTATAATATGTTCTCTTATATTTATATTTATTTTTATTTTACAGTACTTGATAAAGTTAACAAAGTTTAACGAAACGCAGTACAAAAATTATCTAAGCATTAAATAAACAAATAAGTCCAATAATTCTCGTGAGCCGTTAATTATATTTAAAAAAAAATGGATGAGACTTCATTAATCATTATTAATTGTTGAATGAGGAATAACATACACTGTTCAACATTATCAAAATTGATACGCGAGACGGCCCTATTTATAATTCAATAAATTGGTGACTAATTCAAACAGACAAAATTATAATATATTTAAAAGTTCGTTGTGCTGGCCCTTTTCAAGATCTGAACGTCAATAATAATTCACTCTCAAAACTTGAAAAACTCACTGATAGTTTCATTAAAAAATTGAACAACATAGATGCATTTTTAAACCCTACTAATAATAACAACAATAACAAGAAAACACTTTTGCAGACAACAAAAGACAAATGCCAGTTTGCTAGGTGCTATGGCCTTGTCAAACTTCACAAGGTAAACAACCCTATGAGACTTATCATTTCAGCTATCAATTCGCCTATAATACATTATACATATATTATATGAATTATCAAAATTCTAAAATTGTTCATTACTAAAACCCCCACCACCCTTAACAATAGTTTCGAAATAAAATCCTTCCTTAACGAATTTAAAGTGCCTAATGGATATTGCCTAGTGAGTTTTGATGTTGTAGCGCTGCGTAGTAATGTGCACTTAGAAACAGTAAAAGTTGCCATTGAGAAACGCTGGCGCCAATTCATATCTGCAGATATGAATTGACGCTCGCATGTAGTGAAAATCTATTGATTTGAAGCATATATAGAGATTATTAGTTTAGCAATCTTGTCACAATTGAGTATTGTAAGCTCATTCCGCCGCGAATGTGGAAAGGTTCAGGTTAGAATCCTGATTGTGACCACTGGTTGGTAAAATGATTTTTTCCTATATGTTTTCGAAACAATTATATAATTGGCTGCTCTCCAACGAAAAAATCTTTCAATATTATTAATTTCCTAGATATGACACTTACTGTCAAGAACGATGGTAGTATCACCACAAATTGATACAAAAAACAAAAAAATGCAGGCATTTCCCTTAACTTCTTATAGTAAAAGACACTACATTTTAATGTCTTTAACACACAGACCATCAAATATAGTGAGGCATACAATTCTGTAGTAAAAAGATGGCAACAACTACCACCGAACCCCCCCCTCCCTCGTTTTTTGATAAAATGTTCATACGTATTTCACAAATCGTTAAGATGAGAGGTATTGAATTCAACACACTAATTCTTCTTTAAAAATAAGCAAACCCCTGTTCGAGCATTTTTTTAAATTCAACCCCTAAGAAGATAAAACGGAGGTGTAGGGTTTTTTGACTAATCAACGCCCAGGTCAAACCGCTCAAGCTATAAACTTGGAACCCAACATACTGACTCTTCTTTAAAAATAAGTAAATCCATTTTTCAGTATTTTTTATAATCAATCCCTAAGGATGTAAAACGGGGTTGTAGAATTTTTTGACTAATCAATGCCAGGCCAACCCGAAGAAGCTATAAACTTGAAATTTAGACAGTAGGTTCCTTTTGTGACGTGAACACCCACTAAGAAGGGATTTTTCGAAATTCAACCCCTACGGGGGTCAAGGGGGTGTAGAGTTTTTTGACAAAGTGTTCATACATATCTCACAAATCGTTAAGATGAGAGGTATTGAATTCAACATACTAACTCTTCTTTAAAAGTAAGCAAACCCCTGTTCGAGCATTTTTTTAAATTCAAGCCCTAAGGGGGTAAAACGGGGGTGTAGGATTTTTTGACTAATCAACGCCCAGGTCAAACCGCTGAAGCTATAAACTTGAAATTTGAACAGTAGATTCCTTTTGTGACGAAGGCATCCGCTAAGAAGAGATTTTTCGAAATTCAACCCATAAGGGGGTCAAAAGGAGTGTAGAGTTATTTGACAAAATGTTCATCTCACAAATCGTTAAGGTGAGAGGTAATGAATTTAACATACTAGCTCTTCTTCAAAAATAGACAAACTCACATTCGAGCATTTTAATTAAATCATAATTTCATACCACCCGGGCGAAGCCGGACGGGTACCGCTAGTATGTTTATAATATAGTTTATCATTGTTTAATTTAGTGCTTGAAAAGGGCCTCAAGTAAAAAAGAGTCCGAAACTTTAATTGTAATTGTGTTTTAAAGACCACCAACAGCTAAGGTTATTTGGGCCTAGCACCAATGCATATTTTCAATTCGTTATTATTTTTTTTTTTTTAATAATAAATTGAAAATCCAATTGACACTTTTACCAGCTCTCGGGCTAGAACCCGAGAACTGGGGACTTGTAATAGAGGAACCATAGCAACGCCATGTAAACAACAGCGCCGCTACACTCTCGGCTATTCTCTAGCCCTAAGAGTCCGAAACGTCCCAACAAAATTGTTAATTTGGACAGTAAGCCATTCGAGTCACTTATTTCTCCAGTCAATAATAATATTTAAAAAATCAAAAAAATGACAAAAAGACTAAATGAAAAATTTAATATTGAATCAAAATTAAATTTTTCATTCAGTCTTCAAGTCGTCTAATTTTTTTGAATTTTTAAATTGTATTATTTTTGACAATCAAATTTTGAAAAGAGCTAATACCTTGGCCGAAACGTCGAGCATTTTAATATATTATTATAATTTTGTTTGTTTGAATTATTATTAAAACAATGAATTGCATGATTTTTTCAATATTTTATCCAATTTTCTTACATAATATAAAGATTTTTTAATTTGTTTATTTTTAATGATATTTAATTTAGTTAATAATTTTTATTTAAGTAAGGGCAAAAGAAAAATTAAAATCGGACTTGATTTACAAAAATAAATGTGTAAACAAATTTTACAAATTGATATAAAATATTAAATAGCATATGTTCAGTTTTAATTAATTAAAAACATCTAGCCAATTAGGCAACAGCACCATTTCAACTCCAAAATTACCGACGTGTAAAATTGGGGCTGGTCACAGCGTAGTTATCGTACTGTCTCCATTTGGTTTTGTACGGCCAGTAATCCAGTATGCTATTGATGTATTAATCGAGTTGACTGAATTGTTGCTGTTGTATACTTTTTATAAATTCGTAAAATATCTAGTCAAAATTGAAAATGATCTGTGAATTGTATTTAATTTTACTTTTGTTGTAGTTTCAAAAAATACTTTTAATTTTTAAGTGAGCGATGTGTTTCATCTTCATTTAGATAAAGAATGATTCCACAGAATTATTTCACTACAGATTTACTGTTGGTTTTAATATTGTATATTATTTATTTTATCTGATAACGCACTGATATTATTTCGAAAGATATTTTTGTGTGATGTAATGATTTTAAGTAATGTTATTGTTAACTGATTAATGCAAAATAAACTTGTCATCAATTTTAACAATGGTTTCGTTTTTAAAGCACTTTTAAACCATTTTTAAGTACTTATAATACCAACAATGTGTTTAACACTACCCGCGCAATTAGGTATTTAAATTTAAAATAAATTATTAATTTTTTCTAATAATTTAACATAAATAATATTGAAAAACGAAAAGAAATTTTTTTTGAAGCCATAGATAAATTACAAAAAATTAATTAAAATGTATAAAAATTTAAAAAATATCACGTGACTTCAAAACGCGTCAGGAATGTTTGTGACGTCGTTATGTTAAAATTTGTGTGCATTTGTTGGTATTTGTGTATATGTTATAACAGGTTAAAAACATTGACGTTAAACAGTACCACATTATACGCGGGTAAAGCTAGTAGAACTTGATAATTTGACATTTTATTAAAATAAAAATTAACTCACGAGTACAAGAGAGACCGTTCAGTTTTTTTAAAGATGCAATTTGACTTCAAAACAAGACAAGGTTACAGAGAAGCGGCTGACGAGAGATCAGCTGCTTGTGGTGAGAGAGCGCGCTAGTCGGTCTACGCTAGATGTGAGAGAGAGAGCGAAGAGATTTTGAATTGAGTGTGCAACACGAAAGAACGAACGAACAGACATGTCGTTTTGTTTTTGGTCAGATCTGGTGTGGCTTCGGCTGCGATAGGATATCGTCTTTTGAGCATGCATATTTTTTATGAGAAATACAACGGATTTTACAATTTTTTTTGGAAAAACACAGGTTACGTGCAAAATAGATTTCCTACAGGAACGGTGAAATAGTGTAGTTGTGATTAGGCCTAACTTAGTTGTCTGGATTTAAGCAGTTCTGTCTGTACAGTGATAATGAGGTCCTGACCTAATATTACCTATTCCCGATTGATTCCCTAAACTTGCCTGGATTCAGTTGTCGTACGTGTGGTTTGCTAGTAGTTTTGCCGTGAATTAGGTAGAAAATATAGTGTATTGGATTTAGTGTCTTGGCGAGCATAACAACGTGTTATTCAGACCGTTTAAAGATTCACGAGCGTCTAAAATTTTATATTGTATAGTAAAACTCATGTAAGTTGTCTGCGACGTCATCAACTCCGTGTTTTCATACAACTAACAATTAAATACTAAGAATTGGCCGGACATTTTGTCTGTGACGAAATTTCGTGAATATTTACAGTCAGCTTTTTCCGACTAAATTACGATTAACTGTGTTTCTCGAAAATCGTCGTCTCGTACCAAAGATCGAAACTTAACGAATTACGCACGTCCCGATTTCTTTATTTTTTTGGTATTTATTTAATGCACATATTTTCGTTCCGTCAATAACGTAACGATTTAATGTGACAATTCTAAAATTAGTTTGCCAGAATTTTTTGTCGAGCGACAAAACAAAAACGTCGAAGTGTTTGCCAGATCTCAACGTTTTTAAAGAGTTAATTACCGAATGAAAATTACAGTCGAAATCGGATCCACCCCTCCCGATTTTCGACTCTTATGAATGATATTTCCTCCGTGTTTTTTATGTTTTTTTTAGGTACCGTGTTTAGTGTAGCGACCGTGAATGTGTCACTTTATCTGTTTCGTTTTCTGGTTTTATCTTATGTGTTTCTCGTTTTCCTTGGATTACTGACTCTGGGCTGGATGCTTCCAGGATATTGCATCTGAATTATTTCAGAAGAGTTTTCATTTAATTTCAGTTCAGTAATCCCTTTATTTTATCTTTGATCTTTGGGAAATTCTACCACTGTGCCCACTCGCTCGGAAGGCTTATGAGTACAAGTGTGTCCAATAGTTCTGGCGTCCTAGCTATCTTTTAGCCAAGCAAATATTGGACACTACAAATCCCTATCCAGTGACAAGATCCCAAAGATCCGTGTAACGTTTTCGTACTTTAGATGTGATGTTTTTTTTTTATTGGTTACGAATTAACGTGTCGTTACTAGCGATTACGTTCATACTATTAACTCTTATTCGTAATTCTTTCCTTTCTTTTCTGTGTTGTGCCAAGTGGAGGTGATCGGATTTTAAGAAAAATTATTAACAAGTTTCTGTTACGGATATGAAAATATTTTGGTATTGAGTGGTCGATGGTCGGATTTTTAAGCCCAATCTGGGGCATTTTTATAATAACATCAATTCAATAATGAATTTATTCAGGTTATTATAACCGTTCACCAATAGAGTTTAAATTCTAACAAAATATCAAGTTATAATGGATAACACAGCCTATCAAAAATATTAAATTTTTAACTTGGTAACCATGGATATAAAGACCATAGATAACATAATGACGTCACACGCGTTCGGATTCTTTCGGCGCGTCATCGGAACTGAGTTTAAAAATTAATTTTTATTTAAATATAACTTTTTAATTAGTAAGCAAAAAAATTAAATAAAAACAGTTTTGCTATAATACTTGTATGTGGTCTTTCCATTTAAGTTAAAAAAAAATCATTCAAAAACCCAATTACTATCTTTAATAAATTAATGTTTTATATTAGAGACCGAATTAGCAAACTCGAATACGACCTAATATATAATAATTGTAATATATTATACATGTTATACGTCCATGTTTTGTATCCTGTGCTATTTAAGAAATACCCGGCCAATCGAACGACGCGTGTATTATTAAATATATAACTCCCACACATAAAATAAATATTGCATATATGAATACCAGGAAGATAGTTGATTACCCCTCTCCCTCTCTTTTTTTATGTATTCCTAAGTTTATAAAAAAAACTCGGGTCGCAGTGTCAAACCCTGACTGTTTGGTGCGGTTTACACGCTGGCGGCATCATCGGTCCTTATTTCTTTCGAAATGAGGAAGGAGCTGCCGTTACGGTGAATGGCGAGCGCTATCGAGCCATGCTGACTGATTTTTTGTTTCCAAAAATTAATCAGCTAAACATCGACGACATTTGGTTCTAACAAGACGGCGCGCAACTTGCCATACAGCGCGCTTAACCATCAATTTATTGCAAAATCAATTTGGTGACAACTTTATTTCCAGAAGTGGTCCTGTTCGTGCGACTTAACGCCTCTCGATTACTTTTTATGGGGCTATGTTAATCCATTGGTTTATGCTAACAAACCAGCAACTCTTGAGGCATTGGAAGCCAATATTCAAGCCACCATTGACGCCATACAGACAGATTTATTGGAAAAAGTAGTGAAAAATTGGACTGATCGAATGGACTATGTAACTCGTAGCCGCGGCGGACATTTGCCGGAAATCATATTTAAAAAATAAATGCCATGAAATTATCCAGCAGATTGTAATAATAAAAAATTCACTCCAACAATTTTTCTGTCTTGTATTATTATTTAAAGTTCTCAAGCTCTTAAAAAAACACTCTTTAGTATGACCCAAAATAAGTCGAAACATTTTTTTTAACATAGGTCCGCAAACGAACCGTTAGTGAAATATTTCCACTTATGTATGCAATAGCGTAAGTTACTTTCGTCCAATTAGTAAAAGAAACATGCTTTTTTAGGCGCGACTTAAGCAAAGCTAGTAGCGCCTATATACTGTAATGTTTTTCCTTTCTGAACATTACATTTTCTTTTTTTATACTTATTTAGTTTATATTTTAATAACTTAGTTTAATTTGAATTTATTTATTTGCTGTCCGAAGTTCTGAAGTAGGCAGGCTTCCTTGAAAAAGTGAATAGTTTTTCTCTGTTGGTTCCTAAGCGACATGACAATTAGAATAAGCCGTTATATTTATTTACATTTTAGAAAATAAGCATTCGTTTCCTGTCCGTCGAGGAGTTCAGTCCAGGTTTTCTTGTCCGTCTGTTATTCGGTGTCTGAATGTAGTTTGTAATTTATTAATTTTTTCCTTTATTTACTTTCTCTTTTCTTAATTTTAAGCCGCAAAGTTATGGTCTGTATATTATGTTTTATTAATTTTTAAGTCTGTATATTTTTATTTTCTTACCTCTAAGTTTATTATTTTATATTCTTTTTTTGCTTTCACTGTATATTATTCTTTTCCGTTATTAATTTTAATTCGTTTGACATCAAGTTAAGGCTAGGTCAGTTAGTCCGTTTATATTCGTTCTGTTGTGTTTTGGTAGATTAAGGTTCGTTCTGTGGCGCCATTTTGCCTGTTAGTTTTAAGTTCCGTTCCGTTGTTCTCTGATTTGATTATTATTTATTCCGTTTTGTTTATCTTCGTTTAATTGTTTATTTACGCTATTATTGTACATTGCTTTAATTCTTACAATATAATTATATTAAAATTATTTCTTATTATTTATTATCTGAACCATATTGGATTCGATCGGGAGCTCCTCTCTGAATTATACTAAAAATTGGGCCCAGCAAACAACCACCGGGCTCCCGATGTAGATTCCAGTATGGTTCATGCTTATATTCTTTCCCTTGCAATTTAGGTAATTGAATATCGAACAGCTGCTGACTGGCTCTACGGCGACGTGCCTCAACAATCAGGTACAATACACTCGTTTTTTCTGTGAATCTTTGACGGTTTTTTTTGTATCAGTCCAAACGGGGTAACCGATTTTAAAAAACTTTTTTTTGTTCGATTCCTCTCGGGGTCTATTTGATCCTAACGTCGCCCGATTTTTGAATTTTGGCCCCAGAGGGGAGCAAATTAAAAAAACTCTGGTCGCAGTGCCAAAACCCTGTCGACAATATAGTGTATTTGCTAATACAGGCCTTGTGGCTTTAATACGTGAACTTAAGTTTGTTTTTGGACAAAATAAAAAATTTAACCCCTTAATACATTACTTAAAATAATATTTTTTTTTCTTAATTTCAATATTATTATCAATTTGAAGTTGCTATAATTAAATAGAGCAGTGTGATCCTTGAAAACAGTGTAGAAATTGTCGGAAGTGAGCACTTCCTTGGCACATAGGATCAATAAAAGCAATACTGATTAATTCAAAATTTGCATTTAATAACTAACGTTTCGGTATTCTTCATACCATCTTCAGAGTCTACAAGAAAAATTATAATGTTGATACAATGGTTGTATGTAAACGTGGGTGAGAATATTTATATGGTGAAAAACAATTATTTTGTGGAAATAAAGTTAAAGTTAACAAAAATTGAAATATGTTTTTATCTTACCAAAATGCTGTCAATTTCTTTCAGTATTTTGTTTGATCGGTTAATGAACATGGTGTTGACATTGTTGTTTTTTTTTAAATAAAAACTCATAAAAATTGTTAAAAGTAAAATGTAGTTTCACTGATAAAATTGGAAATAAAATCTATGTTCACCTCTAATTAATATCCGTTATACTGAAAGTTGAGAGTAGTGAAAACGAAAAAACAGCAATTTGATAGGATTTAACAGAGACAATTATGTAAAAGGTTATAATAAATCGATTAAGTTACTATATATATGGGACAAATTCTCAATATCTGTACGTTTGTTGACGCTATTTTTAAATTTTTTAATAAATACCATTTCTAAGAATATCCGTTTGAAATAGTTGGATTCTTTAATTAATATGCTCGTATTGTTGAAATCAAACTCATGATTGTTGTTGTAACTATGTTGTACTAGCGATGTTAGATTGGAATTGGGATAAAAGTATTTTTTAAATTTTTTTAGGTCATAATTATGTTGTTTTAATCGTAAGGACAGATATTGAGAAGTTTGACCAACATATGTAGCATCACAATTCTTGCAATCGATTTTATAGACTAATTCCGAGTTTTGTAGTTTTTCATTTTTGTTTTTAAGTTTGGAAAAGAAGTTTTTATTTATAGAATTATGATTTTTACAAGAAATTTGAACATCCTCTGATTTGAATATATTTTTTATTTTCTCGGATAATATAGGGATGTATGGAATAGAGTAGTAGGTGTGTAGTTTATTTTTATTATTGTTAGTGTTACCATTGTTAGTGTTATTATTGTTGTTATTGATGTTACGAATCTTAGTTTTATTAGTAATTGTATTGATTAATGAGGACGGATAGTTATTTTTTAATAGAAATTGTTTTATTGTTTCAAGGTTTTTTTTGTGAAATTGTGGACTAGAGATGTGTGTTGATCGGTATATGAGGTTTTTTATTACATTAACTTTGTATTGAAACGGACTATCAGAGAAAAAATTCAAATATCTGCCTGAGTGGGTAGGTTTGAGGTACCAGTCTGTCAAAATAGAGTTGTCTAGTGTATGAATAACCTTTATAATAACCTTTATAACATAATCTTATACAAAAGATACGTAGACGATGTGCTAATAGCAATTCCTAATGATAAATTAGATGTTACACTTAAAATCTTCAACTCATATCACCCAGACATTCAGTTTACACTTGAAACCGAAAATAACAATTACATTCCATTTTTAGATATAAAGGTTATTCATACACTAGACAACTCTATTTTGACAGACTGGTACCTCAAACCTACCCACTCAGGCAGATATTTGAATTTTTTCTCTGATAGTCCGTTTCAATACAAAGTTAATGTAATAAAAAACCTCATATACCGATCAACACACATCTCTAGTCCACAATTTCACAAAAAAAACCTTGAAACAATAAAACAATTTCTATTAAAAAATAACTATCCGTCCTCATTAATCAATACAATTACTAATAAAACTAAGATTCGTAACATCAATAACAACAATAATAACACTAACAATGGTAACACTAACAATAATAAAAATAAACTACACACCTACTACTCTATTCCATACATCCCTATATTATCCGAGAAAATAAAAAATATATTCAAATCAGAGGATGTTCAAATTTCTTGTAAAAATCATAATTCTATAAATAAAAACTTCTTTTCCAAACTTAAAAACAAAAATGAAAAACTACAAAACTCGGAATTAGTCTATAAAATCGATTGCAAGAATTGTGATGCTACATATGTTGGTCAAACTTCTCAATATCTGTCCTTACGATTAAAACAACATAATTATGACCTAAAAAAATTTAAAAAATACTTTTATCCCAATTCCAATCTAACATCGCTAGTACAACATAGTTACAACAACAATCATGAGTTTGATTTCAACAATACGAGCATATTAATTAAAGAATCCAACTATTTCAAACGGATATTCTTAGAAATGGTATTTATTAAAAAATTTAAAAATAGCGTCAACAAACGTACAGATATTGAGAATTTGTCCCATATATATAGTAACTTAATCGATTTATTATAACCTTTTACATAATTGTCTCTGTTAAATCCTATCAAATTGCTGTTTTTTCGTTTTCACTACTCTCAACTTTCAGTATAACGGATATTAATTAGAGGTGAACATAGATTTTATTTCCAATTTTATCAGTGAAACTACATTTTACTTTTAACAATTTTTATGAGTTTTTATTTAAAAAAAACCAACAATGTCAACACCATGTTCATTAACCGATCAAACAAAATACTGAAAGAAATTGACAGCATTTTGGTAAGATAAAAACATATTTCAATTTTTGTTAACTTTAACTTTATTTCCACAAAATAATTGTTTTTCACCATATAAATATTCTCACCCACGTTTACATACAACCATTGTATCAACATTATAATTTTTCTTGTAGACTCTGAAGATGGTATGAAGAATACCGAAACGTTAGTTATTAAATGCAAATTTTGAATTAATCAGTATTGCTTTTATTGATCCTATGTGCCAAGGAAGTGCTCACTTCCGACAATTTCTACATTATTATCAATACAACTTCTGTACCAAATTAAATACACCCTTCAGTAAGTAAATCACTATCCGCAAACTAGTGTTTTCATAAAATTTGTAAGTCCGGTATTGTCGGGCCGATTTTATTAAAATTTTAGCAGCACATTTTAATCTTCACTAAAGGGTTAAATTTCAATTTTGAAACAATTCTGAAAATTTTTTCGGTATTTTTGGGCCCAAAAACATTTTTCAACCACTAAAAATCACCCTTAAAATGGTCCGATTGGGCCCATTTTAAATAGGCTTCGTGCGGTGATGGATTCCAACGTGCCTACCAAATTTCGACAAAATCAATTAACTCTTTCGAAAGTTATAGCCCGTACACATATATAGGGTGTCCACGGCTACGTTGGCTAACATGGGTCTTTGTTATTAGTGGAGATAGAAAGTCAATAACAATAATGAGTTAGGTAATTGTGGACAACAATATAATAATTATTAATTAATTCAACAATGAATTTAATCCACAAGGCATCCACTAGATAGTGAATAGTATTTCTTAACATATCAGTCAGCATATTATGCCATCATGATTGTTAAACGTCAAACGATTGTTATAAGATATACAGGGTGTCCTCAAAGACACTTAACACACGCCTACCACATGTTCCTGAGACCAAAATAAGCCGATTTAAGCAAACTTACCTTCTTACAAAATTTCTTAGTTTGGGCGCTATACGGCCCTGAAGTTACAATTTTGAAATCGTTTTTTTGTTAGAAATTTAAAACGGCTTGTGCGATTTTGCTAAAATTTGGCACGTTGACATAGTTTTATGTAACAATAAAACCCATATCAAAATTATGAATAATATTAATTCATAGGCGTAGAACTCTGGTTTTTTAATATTTGAACCTTTCAAATTTCTACGCCAATGGAAGAAAAGGGGTTTAAGTATAAAATTTAGATTCAGTAACTTATTTGCTACAAAAAAGCTACTCTTAATAAGACTCGATTACTCTCATGGTTTTTGAGAAATTTGTATTTTAATAATAAGGTAATCAATAATAATACATTGATAATAATAAGTTGATCAATAAACAAATAAGATGGCCATGCTTTTTCCTAAGAATAAAACTGGAGATAATGAAAAAGTTATGCACAGACACAGAGTAAATTAATTTTCTTCGTCGTATAAATCTTTGTATGCGTAAAAATGGTGGACACTTTGACCACTTTTTATGAAATCTTTATTTATTTCTATTTATGTTTTAGTAGCTTTACTTCATTTTGTAAAAATTACTGCGAATTATTAAAATACAAATTTCTCAAAAACCATGAGAGTAATCGAGTCTTATTAAGAGTAGCTTTTTTGTAGCAAATAAGTTACTGAATCTAAATTTTATACTTAAACCTCTTTTCTTCCATAGGCGTAGAAATTTGAAACGTTCAAGTATTAAAAAACCCAAGTTCTACGCCAATGGATTAATATTATTCATAATTTTGATATGGGTTTTTTTGTTACATAAAACTATGTCAACGTGCCAAATTTTAGCAAAATCGCACAAGCCGTTTTAAATATTATAACAAAAAAACAATTTCAAAATTGTAACTTCAGGGCCGTATAGCGCCCAAACTAAGAAATTTTGTAAGAAGGTAAGTTTAGTAGATATAGAACACCGTTTTTAAAACCGCCACATACCGCCGCCACATGACCTCGATTGACCTGCCGAAAATATTGACCCATTTAAAAAAAATTAATTTTTAAAAAAAAATTTTTTGATTTTTTAAAAAATTTTTTTGTTTTTATGTTCTTCGCGAGAAGCTAAGAACATTCGACCTCTTGAAAAAAAGCTGTATTTTGAAAAATAAAAAAGTTACGTAAATTTAAAAAAATTTTTGGTTTTAACATTCTTCGCGCGCATTGAACAACGCACAACGTACGTTTGTTGCCATTCACACACACACACACACACACACACACACACACACACAGCGTTCCACGACAAAATAAAACACAAAATATATTTTAAGAAGTATTTTTTATTTATTCATAAATAATATAAGGCCATCTTAAAAACTAACAGGCTTATTCATAATTAATATTGTATAATCATTATAATGATCTATCAATTCTTCCACAAATGCAATTTCTCTGTCGATTCCAACACACAGACAGGTATCTGGTCCGCATCTCGTGCTATAGTCAGATCGCACGCAACTCGCAAAGTGTAAACCGTTTTTAGAATCAATCAGTTCACAAGACTCGGCGGCGGCGGTGCTGTCATATTTGTCTTTGAAATTCTTGAAATACTGCACAACGAGTTCAGTTTATCTTTAACAACGTCTAAGTGTTCCATAATCGATCGCTTCGATTGACAAACTAAAAAGCACACGAACGAGCGCACATGTTTTGTAATAATTATCCCACCATCTTTATTTCATCAACTCTCTCTCGCTCTCTTAATTATTAGGTGTGCAGTTTGTACACGTTTCCATCAGAGTGGTTATATTACGTCTTAAATAATGTACGTTCCAAGTCAGCAGACCGAACAGATGCGTGGTCGATCGATTGAGTTGTTCTTGGAAATCGTTCAATGTACTATTGACTTTTGCCATTGCATCGATTACATATTCGACGTTTTCCTCTTGAAATTTATGAAACATTCGACTGTAGGTACTGTTTATTTTCAAAATCGATCCGCACTTGTTATCCAAATCAGAAACCCAAAAATCTAAAATTACCAGGTCTGCAATTACGTACGCGCTCACTAAACAGCACACTACAAACGTGGAGGATGTTCTCCACTCGGCGACACCCATTGTAACACTGAATGTCGATTACACACTTCTCTAGTATTAATATCTGAAATATAAATTTTCCCCAAGGTATTTTTTTAAATCAAAAAACAATATTACGTTTTAAAATATTTATTGTAAAAAATACATGGTTATTATAATTTAAAAATGCTTAAAATAATTGTTTAAATCTAAGATTATTAATTTTATATTTTACTGCTGTGCATTTCAAAGTCTTCATCATCATCATCATCATCATCATCATAATATCCTTCATCATCGTCATAGCCGTCGTCGTCGTCGTCGTCATAGTACTCGTCTGAATCTTCGAGTCTATCTTCATCAGTTTCAAAAATAATTTTAATTTTTAAATTGTTCACTATAATTGTTTCCTTTAGTGATTTTAAATCTGAGCAATCAATGTAGTTTGATTGCAGTAATTCGTTTGTGTTTTTATCTCTCACAACAACTGTAATACCAGCCTCAGGAATCTCCATGTTGTTGTTGTTGTTGTTGTTGTTGTTGTTGTTTGTTGTTGTTGTTGTTGTTGTTATTCACAGCGGTTGCAACAGTAGTTCTGTTCTGACCGACTGACGACGGTGAATTGACAATTTTCAGCACCGGAATGAGAATATGAGAGACGGCTTCAATTCTTCTTTTGAATCGATCGCTATCTCTAGCAATCTGCTCCCATATTCCCACTCTTGCCTTACGATATGCAAAATCCCAACAAACCATATAATTAATCTTTATCTTATCGTTAAAACATACAACTTTTTTTTTATTTTTATTCATTACGAAAGACTTGAAAAGTCATTTATTATTTGTTCACTACAAACTATTGGTATTTCGTAAAATAGTCTTTCGTAATTAATAGTATGTAAAATATCTCTAGGTATAAAAAAATCATTAGCGCTTAAGCGTAAGCAATTTAACAACTTGCACTTATCTAAATACGTATTATAATATATATTTATGCTATTTGAGTAGTAAACATACGAACACAATAAACTGTTCAGAATGTCTTTCAGTTCCAGTAGACTGTCCCACTCACTTTTTGATAAAATCAACGAAGTAGAAGAATTTGTTCTTTGAAATTTTAAGTGTTTTATTTTCTTTAGATAAACTTCTTTAATTTCCACGTTTGCACCAATCACTGAATAAAATCGCCGATGAGCGTCGTCGTTAAAGTATTTGTTAATGTAGTCACACAATAGCATCAGCGCGCACCAATCGATTTGATCGATAAAAATGCTGCTCGATTTAACATCTCTCAGTTCGAGCGTTGCTTGAAAACCTTGAGCAGCAAAAGAAGCAGAAGGGGGCAACCAACCGATGTTTACGTATTTGTTTCGTTTCGTGTCGATGAAAAAAATGTTTTGCATCAAAAGTTTCGTTTCAGAATCCAACGCCGCCAAGACGGGTAGAAACGAAGGTGTTGTCGTCGTCGTCGTCGTCGTCGTCATCATCGTTGTTTTTGATACAGAAGCAGCAGCAGCAGTAACATTTTCGGTATCAAACTCGCGCACCAATGGAAATTCTACAATATCTTCACCTCTACACTCATCCACATCCTCTACCGACAGGTTGTTGTAAAACTGGAATATATTCGGAGTGGTGTTCATCTTTCAACAAAAACTTGCATACTAACGTTCTGACGTTCTTGTAAATCGAGTGTTTCAATAGAACATAAGTTCCCCCTCCATCGCTCTACATAATTTTATATGCAGTCTGCAATTATCCCCAAGCTTCTTATGAAATCCGTGTCAACGATCTCAGCAGCTGCAGCAGTAGATGAATTCGTCTCGTCGTCGTCGTCGATTTTTAAATTCTGTTGCAGTTTTCCTACAAGACTGTTAATATCTTCACGAAGGTTTATGTCGGCGTTCAAAAGTTCCAATCGTCTTAAATAACAATATATTTTTTCATACAGATCTTCGACCGCTTTTTTATTGTTAACCGTGAGCCTAAAACTTTTTTCATAATGGGTATTTTTGATGAACGCTTCGAAAACTATACGTCCGTCGTCTAAAACAAATCGCACGTGACGCGGATCTGCCTTTAAAAATCTTATACCGTCCTTCCAAAGAATCGGTGTCAGCTGCGCCACATTATTTTCATCGAAGATAAATCCCCATTCTTCTAATTTGCGTTTATTTTCTGCAGAGAGATTTGTAAAACGTTTGCTCTGATTAAACAGTTCTATGCCGAGAATTTCTTCTAAAGTGAACGAAGATGACGATCTCACAGGCACAAATCCAACACACCACTTGTTAATACCCATAACGTTGCTTGCACTCATTTTTGCGACTGAATTATTAAAAAAACAGTACTGTAGTATTTATTCTATCCTCCCCACCACCACCTTAACCATGTCTGGGAATTCATTTGCATATTGTTGTAGTTTGAGCACGTTCTTGCAGGCGCAATTGTTTACAAATTTCACGTTTGTATGCGTGGCTACATTACAGTCGATTTTCTCATTAATAATTGACGGCAAAAAAGACAATACTTTCAACGAAGGACAGTTCGAATCTAAATCTACATAAAGTAAATCATCAGGTCCGTTCTTTTTTAAGAATTTTTGTTTTTCGAGTCCTTTGACGAAAATTAGCGTTGAACCTTTAAAAATTTCCTTCAATTGCTTATTTAGTTCGCGATATTCGACGTCGCCGTCGTTCCAGTCTAGACCGTTTATTTTACTATTATTGTAAGCATTCTGTTTTTTATACTTATCGTCAAGCGAGCTTTTTTCGTACGGCGGTCCGAACACTATTTGTTCTACACTTTCACCAGACAACTTGCAAAATGCCACTTCCTTTGCAAAGTATTCGTGTCTGTTGCCAATGACGAATTGAACGTCGCAAATTCCTATTTTATGAGACATTACACAATTTTCGCAACTGTATTTTGCAGCGGGTGATAGGTAAACAGTTTATCGTGTAAAATCAGACAGAAAGCCGTAGTGTTTTCGGGAAAATTTTCGTGAGCTTCGATCATCAATTTGATGTCTACAACGCCTTTTTTGATAGCCTCCGGTTGGCGCGAACAGTCGAAAACAATTAGCGGTGATTTGTCTTTAAAGTCGCTTTTATTGAAAAGAGGTGCGTTTTTAGTTCCGTAAAAATAGGCTTCTTGACCCTTGAGATACTTGTCGTAGACGATGTTGAAATCGTTTTTATCGTAATTCATCGATAGGGGTTCATACGGATAAGATTCAGAATTTAAGAAGAGTTTTGCCGATCGCAGTTTACAGTGATCGAAGAGGCTACTGTCTCTCAGTTGAGTGCCGTTGCGACCCGTTTGAAATCCCACGATGATCATGCGCGGCGTTTCTACTTGATTGGTGGTCGTCACAGTCCATACGTGCTTAGTAGACGTTGGTAACGTTGGATACTCATACAGATCCCATGCTCTAAACACGATGTTTTTATCTTTGTTTGCCGTCTTCAACAATTTAATTTTCATGTCATTGGACGGTATGACGTACGGTACGTTCCATTTGATGGACGTCAATTCTATTTTACCCGTTTTTTGAGCTGTTCCGTCGGCTGCTGTCGTTGTAAAAATTGCCGCATTATCGTCTCTTTTACGTATCAGTATCAATTCCTGTTTACCGTTCACCATCACTCGCTTGTGATCGTGTGCAAAACCCAAAATATACTTTAAAGGTATGCTGACGCTAAAGTTTCCCTCCGAATCCAGCAAGCTTGCATTTTTTGAACTCAAATCCCATGCGCAGTTTGAAAGTGCTCTCACATCGTCCGGACTGTGCAGCACATAGCCGATCATGGTGGAGGTGATGCCGACGTTTTTAGTCGAATCGATTTGCATACCCCACAGTTCATAGCGAATTTCTTCAAACAGATGTGCAAT
>JBDIXK010000057.1:0-28050 GCA_039654895.1 Mongoloraphidia duomilia
CAAAAATTCATAAAAATTATTAAAAATTTTAAAAGATTTTTACATGATTTTCTCAACGTTTCAGGATGTTTTAAGACTTTTAAAATTTTTAAAATTTTTTTTTAAATTTTTCTGTCTTAAAAATTCATAAAAATTATAAAAATTTTTAAAATTTTTTAAATGATTTTCTCAACGTTTTAGGATGTTTTAAGACTTTTAAAATTTTAAAATTTTTAAAAAAAATTTTTAAAAATTTTAAAATTTTAAAAGTCTTAAAACATCCTGAAACGTCGAGAAAATCATTTAAAAATTTTTAAAATTTTTTATAATTTTTATGAATTTTTAAAAATAATTTTTAAAATTTTAAAATTTTTAAAGACTTAAAAAATCCTAAAACGTTAAAAAAATCATGTTAAAAATTTTATGAAAATATTAATAATTTAAAAATTTTAAAAAATCATTTTTAAAATTAATATTTTTATTTGACTTGCAAAAAATTTTGTTTTTTTTAAATCGGCTTTATTTTGTGTTTTCCAATCGATTTACACTTAGAAATTCAACTTTGAAGCATTTCTGCACCGTTAAATGAGGTTCAATAATGTTTTATTATTGAACCTCATTTAACGGTGCAAAAATGCTTCAAAGTTGAATTTCTAAGTGTAAATCGATTGGAAAACGCAAAATAAAGCCGATTTATTAAAAACAAAATTTTTTGCAAGTCAAATAAAAATAATGATTTTAAAAATGATTTTTTAAAATTTTTAAAATATTAAAAATTTTAAAATTTCTAGCATGATTTTTTTTACGTTTTAGGATGTTTTAAGGCTTTTAAAATTTTAAAATTTTTAAAATTTTTTTTAAAAATTTTTCTAAGTTTTCAAAAATTCATAAAAATTATTAAAAATTTTAAAAGATTTTTACATGATTTTCTCAACGTTTCAGGATGTTTTAAGACTTTTAAAATTTTTAAAATTTTTTTTTAAATTTTTCTGTCTTAAAAATTCATAAAAATTATAAAAATTTTTAAAATTTTTTAAATGATTTTCTCGACGTTTTAGGATGTTTTAAGACTTTTAAAATTTTAAAATTTTTAAAAAAAATTTTAAAAATTTAAAAATTTTAAAAGTCTTAAAACATCCTGAAACGTCGAGAAAATCATTTAAAAATTTTTAAAATTTTTATAATTTTTATGAATTTTTAAAATAATTTTAAAATTTTAAATTTTAAAGACTTAAAAAATCCTAAAACGTTAAAAAAATCATGTTAAAAATTTTATGAAAATATTAATAATTTAAAAATTTTAAAAAATCATTTTTAAAATTAATATTTTTATTTGACTTGCAAAAAATTTTGTTTTTTTTAAATCGGCTTTATTTTGTGTTTTCCAATCGATTTACACTTAGAAATTCAACTTTGAAGCATTTCTGCACCGTTAAATGAGGTTCAATAATGTTTTATTATTGAACCTCATTTAACGGTGCAAAAATGCTTCAAAGTTGAATTTCTAAGTGTAAATCGATTGGAAAACGCAAAATAAAGCCGATTTATTAAAAACAAAATTTTTTGCAAGTCAAATAAAAATAATGATTTTAAAAATGATTTTTTAAAATTTTTAAAATATTAAAAATTTTAAAATTTCTAACATGATTTTTTTTACGTTTTAGGATGTTTTAAGGCTTTTAAAATTTTAAAATTTTTAAAATTTTTTTTTAAAATTTTTCTAAGTTTTCAAAAATTCATAAAAATTATTAAAAATTTTAAAAGATTTTTACATGATTTTCTCAACGTTTCAGGATGTTTTAAGACTTTTAAAATTTTTAAAATTTTTTTTTAAATTTTTCTGTCTTAAAAATTCATAAAAATTATAAAAATTTTTAAAATTTTTTAAATGATTTTCTCGACGTTTTAGGATGTTTTAAGACTTTTAAAATTTTAAAATTTTTAAAAAAAATTTTTAAAAATTTAAAAATTTTAAAAGTCTTAAAACATCCTGAAACGTCGAGAAAATCATTTAAAAATTTTTGAAATTTTTTATAATTTTTATGAATTTTTAAAAATAATTTTTAAAATTTTAAAATTTTTAAAGACTTAAAAAATCCTAAAACGTTAAAAAAATCATGTTAAAAATTTTATGAAAATATTAATAATTTAAAAATTTTAAAAAATCATTTTTAAAATTAATATTTTTATTTGACTTGCAAAAAATTTTGTTTTTTTTAAATCGGCTTTATTTTGTGTTTTCCAATCGATTTACACTTAGAAATTCAACTTTGAAGCATTTCTGCACCGTTAAATGAGGTTCAATAATGTTTTATTATTGAACCTCATTTAACGGTGCAAAAATGCTTCAAAGTTGAATTTCTAAGTGTAAATCGATTGGAAAACGCAAAATAAAGCCGATTTATTAAAAACAAAATTTCTTGCAAGTCAAATAAAAATAATGATTTTAAAAATGATTTTTTAAAATTTTTAAAATATTAAAAATTTTAAAATTTCTAACATGATTTTTTTTACGTTTTAGGATGTTTTAAGGCTTTTAAATTTAAAATTTTAAAATTTTTTTAAAATTTTTCTAAGTTTTCAAAAATTCATAAAAATTATTAAAAATTTTAAAAGATTTTTACATGATTTTCTCAACGTTTCAGGATGTTTTAAGACTTTTAAAATTTTTAAAATTTTTTTTTAAATTTTTCTGTCTTAAAAATTCATAAAAATTATAAAAATTTTTAAAATTTTTTAAATGATTTTCTCGACGTTTTAGGATGTTTTAAGACTTTTAAAATTTTAAAATTTTTAAAAAAAATTTTTAAAAATTTAAAAATTTTAAAAGTCTTAAAACATCCTGAAACGTCGAGAAAATCATTTAAAAATTTTTAAAATTTTTTATAATTTTTATGAATTTTTAAAAATAATTTTTAAAACTTTAAAATTTTTAAAGACTTAAAAAATCCTAAAACGTTAAAAAAATCATGTTAAAAATTTTATGAAAATATTAATAATTTAAAAATTTTAAAAAATCATTTTTAAAATTAATATTTTTATTTGACTTGCAAAAAATTTTGTTTTTTTTAAATCGGCTTTATTTTGAGTTTTCCAATCGATTTACACTTAGAAATTCAACTTTGAAGCATTTCTGCACCGTTAAATGAGGTTCAATAATGTTTTAATATTGAACCTCATTTAACGGTGCAAAAATGCTTCAAAGTTGAATTTCTAAGTGTAAATCGAATGGAAAACGCAAAATAAAGCCGATTTATTAAAAACAAAATTTTTTGCAAGTCAAATAAAAATAATGATTTTAAAAATGATTTTTTAAAATTTTTAAAATATTAAAAATTTTAAAATTTCTAACATGATTTTTTTAACGTTTTAGGATGTTTTAAGGCTTTTAAAATTTTAAAATTTTAAAAATTTTTTTAAAAATTTTTCTAAGTTTTCAAAAATTCATAAAAATTATTAAAAATTTTAAAAGATTTTTACATGATTTTCTCAACGTTTCAGGATGTTTTAAGACTTTTAAAATTTTTAAAATTTTTTTTTAAATTTTTCTAAGTCTTAAAAATTCATAAGAATTATAAAAATTTTTAAAATTCTTTAAATGCTTTTCTCGACGTTTTAGGATGTTTTAAGACTTTTAAAATTTTAAAATTTTTAAAAAAAATTTTTAAAAATTTTAAAATTTTAAAAGTCTTAAAACATCCTGAAACGTCGAGAAAATCATTTAAAAATTTTTAAAATTTTTTATAATTTTTATGAATTTTTAAAAATAATTTTTAAAATTTTAAAATTTTTAAAGACTTAAAAAATCCTAAAACGTTAAAAAAATCATGTTAAAAATTTTATGAAAATATTAATAATTTAAAAATTTTAAAAAAGCATTTTTAAAATTAATATTTTTATTTGACTTGCAAAAAATTCTGTTTTTAATAAATCGGCTTTATTTTGCGTTTTCCAATCGATTTACACTTAGAAATTCAACTTTGAAGCATTTTTGCACCGTTAAATGAGGTTCAATAATGTTTTATTATTGAACCTCATTTAACGGTGCAAAAATGCTTCAAAGTTGAATTTCTAAGTGTAAATCGAATGGAAAACGCAAAATAAAGCCGATTTATTAAAAACAAAATTTTTTGCAAGTCAAATAAAAATAATGATTTTAAAAATGATTTTTTAAAATTTTTAAAATATTAAAAATTTTAAAATTTCTAACATGATTTTTTTTACGTTTTAGGATGTTTTAAGGCTTTTAAAATTTTAAAAATTTTTTTTAAAAATTTTTCTAAGTTTTCAAAAATTCATAAAAATTATTAAAAATTTTAAAAGATTTTTATATGATTTTCTCAACGTTTCAGGATGTTTTAAGACTTTTAAAATTTTTAAAATTTTTTTTTAAATTTTTCTAAGTCTTAAAAATTCATAAAAATTTTAAAAATTTTTAAAATTTTTTAATTGATTTTCTCGACGTTTTAGGATGTTTTAAGACTTTTAAAATTTTAAAATTTTTAATAAAAATTTTTAAAAATTTTAAAATTTTAAAAGTCTTAAAACATCCTGAAACGTCGAGAAAATCATTTAAAAATTTTTAAAATTTTTTATAATTTTTATGAATTTTTAAAAATAATTTTTAAAATTTTAAAATTTTTAAAGACTTAAAAAATCCTAAAACGTTAAAAAAATCATGTTAAAAATTTTATGAAAATATAATAATTTAAAAATTTTAAAAAATCATTTTTAAAATTAATATTTTTATTTGACTTGCAAAAAATTCTGTTTTTAATAAATCGGCTTTATTTTGCGTTTTCCAATCGATTTACACTTAGAAATTCAACTTTGAAGCATTTTTGCACCGTTAAATGAGGTTCAATAATGTTTTATTATTGAACCTCATTTAACGGTGCAAAAATGCTTCAAAGTTGAATTTCTAAATGTAAATCGATTGGAAAACGCAAAATAAAGCCGATTTATTAAAAACAAAATTTTTTGCAAGTCAAATAAAAATAATGATTTTTAAAATGATTTTTTAAAATTTTTAAAATATTGAAAATTTTAAAATTTCTAACATGATTTTTTTTACGTTTTAGGATGTTTTAAGGCTTTTAAAATTTTAAAATTTTTAAAATTTTTTTTAAAAATTTTTCTAAGTTTTCAAAAATTCATAAAAATTATTAAAAATTTTAAAAGATTTTTACATGATTTTCTCAACGTTTCAGGATGTTTTAAGACTTTTAAATTTTTTAAAATTTTTTTTTAAATTTTTCTAAGTCTTAAAAATTCATAAAAATGATAAAAATTTTTAAAATTTTTTAAATGATTTTCTCGACGTTTTAGGATGTTTTAAGACTTTTAAAATTTTTAAATTTTAAAAAAAATTTTTAAAAATTTTAAAATTTTAAAAGTCTTAAAACATCCTGAAACGCCGAGAAAATCATTATAAAATTTTTAAAATTTTTTATAATTTTTATGAATTTTTAAAAATAATTTATATTAGAAATCGTGTCCATCGTGATTATAATAAAATTAAGCAAAATCGCAGGATAGTGGACAATATAATTTGATTTATTAAATTAAATGTACGACGTTTCGTCTATAGATTTAGACTTTTTCAAGTACATACATAAAAATATTGTTATTTTTATGTATGTACTTGAAAAAGTCTAAATCTATAGACGAAACGTCGTACATTTAATTTAATAAATCAAATTATATTGTCCACTATCCTGCTATTTTGCTTAATTTTATTTTAAAAATAATTTTTAAAATTTTTAAATTTTTAAAGACTTAAAAAATCCTAAAACGTTAAAAAAATCATGTTAAAAATTTTATGAAAATATTAATAATTTAAAAATTTTAAAAAATCATTTTTAAAATTAATATTTTTATTTGACTTGCAAAAAATTTTGTTTTTTTTAAATCGGCTTTATTTTGTGTTTTCCAATCGATTTACACTTAGAAATTCAACTTTGAAGCATTTCTGCACCGTTAAATGAGGTTCAATAATGTTTTATTATTGAACCTCATTTAACGGTGCAAAAATGCTTCAAAGTTGAATTTCTAAGTGTAAATCGATTGGAAAACGCAAAATAAAGCCGATTTATTAAAAACAAAATTTTTTGCAAGTCATATAAAAATAAGATTTTTAAAATGATTTTTTAAAATTTTTAAAATATTAAAAATTTTAAAATTTCTAACATGATTTTTTTTACGTTTTAGGATGTTTTAAGGCTTTTAAAATTTTAAAATTTTTAAAATTTTTTTAAAAATTTTTCTGTTTTCAAAAATTCATAAAAATTATTAAAAATTTTAAAAGATTTTTACATGATTTTCTCAACGTTTCAGGATGTTTTAAGACTTTTAAAATTTTTAAAATTTTTTTTTAAATTTTTCTGTCTTAAAAATTCATAAAAATTATAAAAATTTTTAAAATTTTTAAATGATTTTCTCGACGTTTTAGGATGTTTTAAGACTTTTAAAATTTTTAAATTTTTAAAAAAAATTTTTTAAAATTTTAAAATTTTAAAAGTCTTAAAACATCCTGAAACGCCGAGAAAATCATTAAAAAATTTTTAAAATTTTTTATAATTTTTATGAATTTTTAAAAATAATTTTTAAAATTTTAAAATTTTTAAAGACTTAAAAAATCCTAAAACGTTAAAAAAATCATGTTAAAAATTTTATGAAAATATTAATAATTTAAAAATTTTAAAAAATCATTTTTAAAATTAATATTTTTATTTGACTTGCAAAAAATTATGTTTTTTTTAAATCGGCTTTATTTTGTGTTTTCCAATCGATTTACACTTAGAAATTCAACTTTGAAGCATTTATGAACCGTTAAATGAGGTTCAACAATGTTTTATTATTGAACCTCATTTAACGGTGCAAAAATGCTTCAAAGTTGAATTTCTAAATGTAAATCGATTGGAAAACGTAAAATAAAGCCGATTTATTAAAAACAAAATTTTTTGCAAGTCAAATAAAAATATTGATTTTAAAAATGATTTTTTAAAATTTTTAAATTATTAAAAATTTTAAAATTTCTAACATGATTTTTTTTACGTTTTAGGATGTTTTAGGGCTTTTAAAATTTTAAAATTTTTAAAATTTTTTTTAAAAATTATTCAAAGTTTTCAAAAATTCATAAAAATTATTAAAAATTTTAAAAGATTTTTACATGATTTTCTCAACGTTTCAGGATGTTTTTAGACTTTTACAATTTTTAAAATTTTTTTTTAAATTTTTCTGTCTTAAAAATTCATAAAAATTATAAAAATTTTAAAATTTTTTAAATGATTTTCTCGACGTTTTAGGATGTTTTAAGACTTTTAAAATTTTTAAATTTTTAAAAAAAATTTTTAATAAATTAAAAATTTTAAAAGTCTTAAAACATCCTGAAACGTCGAGAAAATCATTTAAAAATTTTTAAAATTTTTTATAATTTTTATGAATTATTAAAAATAATTTTTAAAGTTTTAAAATTTTTAAAGCCTTAAAAAATCCTAAAACGTTAGAAAAATCATGTTAAAAATTTTATGAAAATATTAATAATTTAAAAATTTTAAAAAATCATTTTTAAAATTAATATTTATATTTAACTTGCAAAAAATTTTGTTTTTTTTAAATCGGCTTTATTTTGTGTTTTTCAATCGATTTACACTTAGAAATTCAACTTTGAAGCATTTCTGCACCGATAAATGATGTTCAATAATGTTTTATTATTGAACCTCATTTAACGGTGCAAAAATGCTTCAAAGTTAAATTTTTCTAAGTGTAAATCGATTGGAAAACGCAAAATAAAGCCGATTTATTAAAAACAAAATTTTTTCAAGTCAAATAAAAATAATGATTTTAAAAATGATTTTTTAAAATTTTTAAAATATTAAAAATTTTAAAATTTCTAACATGATTTTTTTTACGTTTTAGGATGTTTTAAAGCTTTTAAATTTTAAAATTTTTAAAATTTTTTTTAAAAATTTTTCTAAGTTTTCAAAAATTCATAAAAATTATTAAAAATTTTAAAAGATTTTTACATGATTTTCTCAACGTTTCAAGATGTTTTAAGACTTAAAATTTTTAAAATTTTTTTTTAAATTTTTCTAAGTCTTAAAAACTCATAAAAATTATAAAAATTTTTAAAAATTTTTAAATGATTTTCTCGACGTTTTAGGATGTTTTAAGACATTTAAAATTTTTAAATTTTTAAAAAAAATTTTTAAAAATTTAAAAATTTTAAAAGTCTTAAAACATCCTGAAACGTCGAGAAAATAATTTAAAAATTTTTAAAATTTTTTATAATTTTTATGAATTTTTAAAAATAATTTATAAAATTTTAAAATTTTTAAAGACTTAAAAAATCCTAAAACGTTAAAAAAATCATGTTAAAAATTTTGTGAAAATATTAATAATTTAAAAATTTTAAAAAATCATTTTTAAAATTAATATTTTTATTTGACTTGCAAAAAATTTTGTTTTTTTTAAATCGGCCTTATTTTGTGTTTTCCAATCGATTTACACTTAGAAATTGTTACGACATAATTGACACAATATTAAATTTGGTAGAATTACAATTTTGTTTTGTCAAAGTAAACTTATTTTTAACGAAGACGAATTTTAGTTGGTGCTGACCTGGAAATTTTGTATATCTGTTTATGATTTTTTTAAATAGATCCGCGATTGTTTTAGTACTTATGTCTATCGTTCGATGGCGGTGAGTGACTGATTGTCACGTTTTTAATTATTGTTTTGATTCAGACTGCTTTGGAAGTTTCGTTTCTTTTTTTTTGTTGGAATGGTGACGGCCTCCATCCCGGTTGTTATTTTTCAAGCTGGATAATAACAATCGTTATTTTTGGAAATACTGAAGAAAACTTTTGAATTGATAGTGGAATTCACTCAGGAAGTGATATACTGTGGTTAATCGTTGTTCACGAAGTTCTTTGCTGAAGTTACGGTTTTTACCCTTAAATAAAAGGGTTCTTAGGATTGGTTCTTAGGATTGGTTATTAGGATTGGTTCTTAGGATTGTTTCTTATGATTGGTGCTGGTTCCATTGGTGGGATACTTCTGTGGGAAAATATTCATGGATAATTATGTACGGAGACTACTATCGTCTAAGATGCTACCGATTCCTGTTAACGTGTAAAATTACGTTGGAGTGGTAAACCTGATCAAGAAATTTCGCCAGGTGAAAATTTAATTTCAATTCAGTAATTTTGACGTCTGGATTCAAACTGTGAGTGATTTGTTTTCATCTTATTTATTCCGCTGGTATCCTAGCAAATGTAGTTTCGATCAACAGAAATTTGCATTTAAACTGATTACCATAAGAACGACATTTTAGTTTCTGAATCAGTACACTGTTTGTGTCAATATTGGTGTTTGAAAGTTTTCAAGTTTAAGAAATCACTATTTTGCCGTCTTTTTCTTATTTTTTTTAGTTACCGTATTTGTTATCAAATACTTTTTTTTTGATATTAACGAAACTTGTTTTATCAATCTCAATACAACTTCAAAATTTCAGTCATTATGTTTTAAATGTCATATGTCAATATCGAATATGAAATAATTTACTTTATTGTGTTTTAATGCTATAAGTGTCGTATATTAGATTGAGTCGATAATCTCGGTTATTCATTGTGACTCAAATATATGTTTGCGACTGGTCAGTTACGGTTATGCTGTTTCGTACGTTACTTACGCGCATTTTAAGATTTTGACTCGATCTATGAATATGAAAATATTTTATATATTTAACTTTAGTTCATTTTTCCGATAATGTTATCTATAATATTATGTATCTAATTTCTGGTAACGTTTAGTTTGTTTTGGTCGATCAAACACAAATGAGGTTATGTTCTGAATATTCTTTGTATTTGTTGTATTAATGTAATACGATGCTTACGTTTGTCATTTCGTAATTCCAAGTTCAGAGTTGAATAACTATTTTCTCAGATAATAATTGATGCATTACTTTTCTGTTTAAATTGATGAATAGTCGTACTATTTCGCGTTGTTAAAGTTCCGCGAATGTATTGTTTACGCTCGTGTGTTTGAGTACCGTATATTTGCGAATTAACGTGTTTACGAATTCTTGTTATGTCGATATTATGTACCTATTGAAGGGACTATGAGCAGTGTCGTATTTATCCTGCTATAGTGGTTTTCAATAGTGTCGTGTTTATGTTTGCGACTTCGTGTAGTGTCGATATTATGTATCTATTGTAATGGCTATGAGCAGTGTCGTATTTATCCTGCTATAGTGGTTATCAATGGTGTCGTATTTATTAAATTTTACGGTATTGCGTCGTGTACTCAAACATTGTTGAACTAGTACGAACTATAATAATGTTGATACTTTAATTGAAGTTTTATTGATGTTTTGTAACTTTTGCATATAATTTCCTTAAATAAAACTGACATTTGTTTATGAAGTTATCGTCTCATTAATGTATTGTTGTTGTGTCGATAAACTTTTGGCTTCCCTCGTATTTTGGATTAAGAGTCGGTGATCCGATAGAGTTTGTATATAACCGTCTCTGGCGCCCATTGAAAATATTAAACAACTATTTATAATTCTTTAACATCTATGTACAACTACGGGTCGGCCAAAAGTCATCGGTTTTTGGGATATTGTCTTAAAAGTATTAAGTTCTAATGGATCCACTCCCTCGCCACTGAAGCTAGCGGCAACCAACCAAAGGGTCGGTAAGTTTTAGGTGTAATAAAATTGGCGCTATCCAACGTGGAGCTTTGAATACTTTTGAAAAGTATAAAATTGTTGCTATCCAAGCTTTGTATACTTTTGAGAAGTAATAAATTTGGCTGTTCAGCTTGGAGCCTTAAATAATTTCGAGAAGTAACACAATTACGCTATTCAATGTGAGCTTTGAATAATTTCAAATTTAGTAAGTGACGATACCCAACGTAAATTACGAAGTTTGATAAGTTGCCGCTGTCTAACGCAAACTTTTTGATGAATTTTTCAGACAATTTGATTTTGAGGATATAGATAGAGATAATTATTATTGTTTTACCGGATTAGTGCGGTACAAACAATTTTGTTTTGTGTTGTGGTTATTGATGTCGGATTTATTACAAGTTATCTGATTATATTTCATAGTATATGATTATTTTCGTTTACGTCAAGTCGTGATATTGTCTTTATAGCTGAGAATATTTTTTGTTTATGATGGATCTTGAAAATTCTCTTATTGATCTTCCAAACATGGAAACCGATATGAATATGACTCCTCCAAGTGGTCCTCAGGTTCATACGCTAAATACTGAATGTACAGATGAGGCGACTATGCGATCAATCCCGACTGTACCACGTCGATTGTCTTTGGAAAATAGACAAGGACAAAGTAACGCACCAATAGGAGTACAACACAACCGTCGTGATTCATTATCGATTATGCATGGAAATTCAGGATACCGTTGTCGACCCATTCCGGTTTTTCAGTGGCATCTGACATTTGATGGAGAATTCAGTTCTTTGGGTGTTTGTGCATTCTTAGAGCGGGTACATGAATATCGCATATCTAGACATATTTCGGAAGAAGATTTAAATGGTCACGCTTGTGGAATTTGGCATATTAACGACTTGAAACCAAATTTCGTTGTTGACGATAAGGTAGAATGATATTGTTAATGGTTGTTGTATCTATGAAAGTTACGTTTTTGATTCTGTATTGACGTATTGTAGGTTATTTTTTTTAGTCATACTATTTTACCATTGAAGCACTGACGAAAATATTGTTATTGTGACTTTCTTCTGGCGTACTGGTTAACACCTTGTTGCGATTTAGTTTATTGAATTGGTTGATTTGAAGGACACTCTTTACTTATTTTTTTTTTTTGCATAATTGACTCGCTATGGTGCGGATTTTGTGACGGTTTATTTGCTGTCTACGTCAAATGCTTAAGTTTTTTTTTTGTGTGTTAACGTGTGTTGTCGATTTAGTTTTAAGGAGCACATTTGACTCGCTAATTTGCGGATTAAGTGATGGTATTGTTGCTGTCCATGTCAAAGTGCATTATTTTGTGTCGTTAGATTTAAGTTGTCGCTTTTGTGTTGATGAGTTTTGGTAGATTAGAGTTTTATTTTGAACTTATGTTCCATGCGTATACAATTCCAAGAATGGCTTTTATCGTTACCTGGTGGTCTTTGGATAAACCTAGGGATTGTAGATCTGTTATAAAATATTCTCTAATGGTTTTTTTTTTTTAATTACGTCTCCTCTTTCCTTTTATTTAGTTGTTTCGTATTATGACTAAACTAACGAGATATCTGTTGCTAGGTCTATGACTGATGATGTGGCTTTTATCTTAGTCGCCCTATTGTGGTTTTCGAGTGAAGAGTGAGTTCTTTAAGTTATGGAGTGTTGTCTTTCTGCTATTTCAATAATTTTTCTTTCCGGTAAGAGAATTTCTACGAAATTCTCTCCGTACGTAAAGGGGGAATTGTTACGACATAATTGACACAATATTAAATTTGGTAGAATTACAATTTTGTTTTGTCAAAGTAAACTTATTTTTAACGAAGACGAATTTTAGTTGGTGCTGACCTGGAAATTTTGTATATCTGTTTATGATTTTTTTAAATAGATCCGCGATTGTTTTAGTACTTATGTCTATCGTTCGATGGCGGTGAGTGACTGATTGTCACGTTTTTAATTATTGTTTTGATTCAGACTGCTTTGGAAGTTTCGTTTCTTTTTTTTTGTTGGAATGGTGACGGCCTCCATCCCGGTTGTTATTTTTCAAGCTGGATAATAACAATCGTTATTTTTGGAAATACTGAAGAAAACTTTTGAATTGATAGTGGAATTCACTCAGGAAGTGATATACTGTGGTTAATCGTTGTTCACGAAGTTCTTTGCTGAAGTTACGGTTTTTACCCTTAAATAAAAGGGTTCTTAGGATTGGTTCTTAGGATTGGTTATTAGGATTGGTTCTTAGGATTGTTTCTTATGATTGGTGCTGGTTCCATTGGTGGGATACTTCTGTGGGAAAATATTCATGGATAATTATGTACGGAGACTACTATCGTCTAAGATGCTACCGATTCCTGTTAACGTGTAAAATTACGTTGGAGTGGTAAACCTGATCAAGAAATTTCGCCAGGTGAAAATTTAATTTCAATTCAGTAATTTTGACGTCTGGATTCAAACTGTGAGTGATTTGTTTTCATCTTATTTATTCCGCTGGTATCCTAGCAAATGTAGTTTCGATCAACAGAAATTTGCATTTAAACTGATTACCATAAGAACGACATTTTAGTTTCTGAATCAGTACACTGTTTGTGTCAATATTGGTGTTTGAAAGTTTTCAAGTTTAAGAAATCACTATTTTGCCGTCTTTTTCTTATTTTTTTTAGTTACCGTATTTGTTATCAAATACTTTTTTTTTGATATTAACGAAACTTGTTTTATCAATCTCAATACAACTTCAAAATTTCAGTCATTATGTTTTAAATGTCATATGTCAATATCGAATATGAAATAATTTACTTTATTGTGTTTTAATGCTATAAGTGTCGTATATTAGATTGAGTCGATAATCTCGGTTATTCATTGTGACTCAAATATATGTTTGCGACTGGTCAGTTACGGTTATGCTGTTTCGTACGTTACTTACGCGCATTTTAAGATTTTGACTCGATCTATGAATATGAAAATATTTTATATATTTAACTTTAGTTCATTTTTCCGATAATGTTATCTATAATATTATGTATCTAATTTCTGGTAACGTTTAGTTTGTTTTGGTCGATCAAACACAAATGAGGTTATGTTCTGAATATTCTTTGTATTTGTTGTATTAATGTAATACGATGCTTACGTTTGTCATTTCGTAATTCCAAGTTCAGAGTTGAATAACTATTTTCTCAGATAATAATTGATGCATTACTTTTCTGTTTAAATTGATGAATAGTCGTACTATTTCGCGTTGTTAAAGTTCCGCGAATGTATTGTTTACGCTCGTGTGTTTGAGTACCGTATATTTGCGAATTAACGTGTTTACGAATTCTTGTTATGTCGATATTATGTACCTATTGAAGGGACTATGAGCAGTGTCGTATTTATCCTGCTATAGTGGTTTTCAATAGTGTCGTGTTTATGTTTGCGACTTCGTGTAGTGTCGATATTATGTATCTATTGTAATGGCTATGAGCAGTGTCGTATTTATCCTGCTATAGTGGTTATCAATGGTGTCGTATTTATTAAATTTTACGGTATTGCGTCGTGTACTCAAACATTGTTGAACTAGTACGAACTATAATAATGTTGATACTTTAATTGAAGTTTTATTGATGTTTTGTAACTTTTGCATATAATTTCCTTAAATAAAACTGACATTTGTTTATGAAGTTATCGTCTCATTAATGTATTGTTGTTGTGTCGATAAACTTTTGGCTTCCCTCGTATTTTGGATTAAGAGTCGGTGATCCGATAGAGTTTGTATATAACCGTCTCTGGCGCCCATTGAAAATATTAAACAACTATTTATAATTCTTTAACATCTATGTACAACTACGGGTCGGCCAAAAGTCATCGGTTTTTGGGATATTGTCTTAAAAGTATTAAGTTCTAATGGATCCACTCCCTCGCCACTGAAGCTAGCGGCAACCAACCAAAGGGTCGGTAAGTTTTAGGTGTAATAAAATTCAACTTTGAAGCATTTCTGCACCGTTAAATGATGTTCAATAATGTTTTATTATTGAACCTCATTTAACGGTGCAAAAATGCTTCAAAGTTAAATTTTTCTAAGTGTAAATCGATTGGAAAACGCAAAATAAAGCCGATTTATTAAAAACAAAATTTTTTCAAGTCAAAAATAATGATTTTAAAAATGATTTTTTAAAATTTTTAAAATATTAAAAATTTTAAAATTTCTAACATGATTTTTTTTACGTTTTAGGATGTTTTAAAGCTTTTAAATTTTAAAATTTTTAAAATTTTTTTTAAAAATTTTTCTAAGTTTTCAAAAATTCATAAAAATTATTAAAAATTTTAAAAGATTTTTACATGATTTTCTCAACGTTTTAGGATGTTTTAAGACTTTTAAAATTTTTAAAATTTTTTTTTAAATTTTTCTAAGTCTTAAAAATTCATAAAAATTATAAAAATTTTTAAAATTTTTTGAATGATTTTCTCATCGTTTTAAGATGTTTTAAGACTTTTAAAATTTTTAAATTTTTAAAAAAAATTTTTAAAAATTTTAAAATTTTAAAAGTCTTAAAACATCCTGAAACGTCGAGAAAATCATTTAAAAATTTTTAAAATTTTTTATAATTTTTATGAATTTTTAAAAATAATTTTTAAAATTTTTAAATTTTTAAAGACTTAAAAAATCCTAAAACGTTAAAAAAATCATGTTAAAAATTTTATGAAAATATTAATAATTTAAAAATTTTAAAAAATCATTTTTAAAATTAATATTTTTATTTGACTTGCAAAAAATTTTGTTTTTTTTAAATCGGCTTTATTTTGTGTTTTCCAATCGATTTACACTTTGAAATTCAACTTTGAAGCATTTCTGCACCGTTAAATGAGGTTCAATAATGTTTTATTATTGAACCTCATTTAACGGTGCAAAAATGCTTCAAAGTTGAATTTCTCAGTGTAAATCGATTGGAAAACGCAAAATAAAGCCGAATTATTAAAAACAAAATTTTTTGCAAGTCAAATAAAAATAATGATTTTAAAAATGATTTTTCAAAATTTTTAAAATATTAAAAATTTTAAAATTTCTAACATGATTTTTTTTACGTTTTAGGATGTTTTAAGGCTTTTAAAATTTTAAAATTTTTAAAATTTTTTTTAAAAATTTTTCTAAGTTTTCAAAAATTCATAAAAATTATTAAAAATTTTAAAAGATTTTTACATGATTTTCTCAACGTTTCAGGATGTTTTAAGACTTTTAAAATTTTTAAAATTTTTTTTTAAATTTTTCTAAGTCTTAAAAATTCATAAAAATTATAAAAATTTTTAAAATTTTTTAAATGATTTTCTCATCGTTTTAGGATGTTTTAAGACTTTTAAAATTTTTAAATTTTTAAAAAAAATTTTTAAAAATTTTAAAATTTTAAAAGTCTTAAAACATCCTGAAACGTCGAGAAAATCATTTAAAAATTTTTAAAATTTTTTATAATTTTTATGAATTTTTAAAAATAATTTTTAAAATTTTTAAATTTTTAAAGACCTAAAAAATCCTAAAACGTTAAAAAAATCATGCTAAAAATTTTATGAAAATATTAATAATTTAAAAATTTTAAAAAATCATTTTTAAAATTAATATTTTTATTTGACTTGCAAAAAATTTTGTTTTTTTTAAATCGGCTTTATTTTGTGTTTTCCAATCGATTTACACTTAGAAATTCAACTTTGAAGCATTTCTGCACCGTTAAATGAGGTTCAATAATGTTTTATTATTGAACCTCATTTAACGCTGCAAAAATGCTTCAAAGTTGAATTTCTAAGTGTAAATCGATTGGAAAACGCAAAATAAAGCCGATTTATTAAAAACAAAATTTTTTGCAAGTCAAATAAAAATAATGATTTTAAAAATGATTTTTTAAAATTTTTAAAATATTAAAAATTTTAAAATTTCTAACATGATTTTTTTTACGTTTTGGGATGTTTTAAGGCTTTTAAAATTTTAAAATTTTTAAAATTTTTTTAAAAATTTTTCTAAGTTTTCAAAAATTCATAAAAATTATTAAAAATTTTAAAAGATTTTTTCATGATTTTCTCAACGTTTCAGGATGTTTTAAGACTTTTAGAATTTTTAAAATTTTTTTTTAAATTTTCTGTCTTAAAAATTCATAAAAATTATAAAAATTTTTAAAATTTTTTAAATGATTTTCTCAACGTTTTAGGATGTTTTAAGTCTTTTAAAATTTTAAAATTTTTAAAAATTTTAAAATTTTAAAAGTCTTAAAACATCCTGAAACGTCGAGAAAATCATTTAAAAATTTTTAAAATTTTTTATAATTTTTATGAATTTTTAAAAATAATTTTTAAAATTTTAAAATTTTTAAAGACTTAAAAAATCCTAAAACGTTAAAAAAATCATGTTAAAAATTTTGTGAAAATATTAATAATTTAAAAATTTTAAAAAATCATTTTTAAAATTACTATTTTTATTTGACTTGCAAAAAATTTTGTTATTTTTAAATCGGCCTTATTTTGTGTTTTCCAATCGATTTACACTTAGAAATTCAACTTTAAAGCATTTCTGCACCGTTAAATGATGTTCAATAATGTTTTATTATTGAACCTCATTTAACGGTGCAAAAATGCTTCAAAGTTAAATTTTTCTAAGTGTAAATCGATTGGAAAACGCAAAATAAAGCCGATTTATTAAAAACAAAATTTTTTCAAGTCAAATAAAAATAATGATTTTAAAAATGATTTTTTAAAATTTTTAAAATATTAAAAATTTTAAAATTTCTAACATGATTTTTTTTACGTTTTAGGATGTTTTAAGGCTTTTAAAATTTTTAAAATTTTTCTGTTTTCAAAAATTCATAAAAATTATTAAAAATTTTAAAAGATTTTTACATGATTTTCTCAACGTTTCAGGATGTTTTAAGACTTTTAAAATTTTTAAAATTTTTTTTTAAATTTTTCTGTCTTAAAAATTCATAAAAATTATAAAAATTTTTAAAAAAAATTTTTAAAAATTTTAAAATTTTAAAAGTCTTAAAACATCCTGAAACGTCGAGAAAATCATTTAAAAATTTTTAAAATTTTTTATAATTTTTATGAATTTTTAAAAATAATTTTTAAAATTTTAAAATTTTTAAAGAATTAAAAAATCCTAAAACGTTAAAAAAATCATGTTAAAAATTTTGTGAAAATATTAATAATTTAAAAATTTTAAAAAATCATTTTTAAAATTAATATTTTTATTTGACTTGCAAAAAATTTTGTTTTTTTTAAATCGGCCTTATTTTGTGTTTTCCAATCGATTTACACTTAGAAATTCAACTTTGAAGCATTTCTGCACCGTTAAATGATGTTCAATAATGTTTTATTATTGAACCTCATTTAACGGTGCAAAAATGCTTCAAAGTTAAATTTTTCTAAGTGTAAATCGATTGGAAAACGCAAAATAAAGCCGATTTATTAAAAACAAAATTTTTTCAAGTGAAATAAAAATAATGATTTTAAAAATGATTTTTTAAAATTTTTAAAATATTAAAAATTTTAAAATTTCTAACATGATTTTTTTTACATTTTAGGATGTTTTAAGGCTTTTAAAATTTTAAAATTTTTAAAATTTTTCTGTTTTCAAAAATTCATAAAAATTATTAAAAATTTTAAAAGATTTTTACATGATTTTCTCAACGTTTCAGGATGTTTTAAGACTTTTAAAATTTTTAAAATTTTTTTTTAAATTTTTCTGTCTTAAAAATTCATAAAAATTATAAAAATTTTTAAAATTTTTTAAATGAATTTCCCATCGTTTTAGGATGTTTTAAGACTTTTAAAATTTTAAAATTTTTAAAAAAAATTTTTAAAAATTTTAAAATTTTAAACGTCTTAAAACATCCTGAAACGTCGAGAAAATCATTTAAAAATTTTTTAAAATTTTTATGAATTTTTAAAAATAATTTTTAAAATTTTAAAATTTTCAAAGACTTAAAAAATCCTAAAACGTTAAAAAAATCATGTTAAAAATTTTATGAAAATATTAATAATTTAAAAATTTTATAAAATCATTTTTAAAATTAATATTTTTATTTGACTTGCAAAAAATTTTGTTTTTTTTAAATCGGCTTTATTTTGTGTTTTCCAATCGATTTACACTTAGAAATTCAACTTTGAAGCATTTCTGCACCGTTAAATGAGGTTCAATAATGTTTTATTATTGAACCTCATTTAACGGTGCAAAAATGCTTCAAAGTTGAATTTCTAAGTGTAAATCGATTGGAAAACGCAAAATAAAGCCGATTTATTAAAAACAAAATTTTTTGCAAGTCATATAAAAATAATGATTTTTAAAATGATTTTTTAAAATTTTTAAAATATTAAAAATTTTAAAATTTCTAACATGATTTTTTTTACGTTTTAGGATGTTTTAAGGCTTTTAAAATTTTAAAATTTTTAAAATTTTTTTTTAAAATTTTTCTAAGTTTTTAAAAATTCATAAAAATAATTAAAAATTTTAAAAGATTTTTACATGATTTTCTCAACGTTTCAGGATGTTTAAAGACTCTTAAAATTTTTATAATTTTTTTAAGTCTTAAAAATTCATAAAAATTCTAAAAATTTTTAAAATTTTTTAAATGATTTTCTCGACGTTTTAGGATGTTTTAAGACTTTTAAAATTTTAAAATTTTTAAAAAAAATTTTTAAAAATTTTAAAATTTTAAAAGTCTTAAAACATCCTGAAACGCCGAGAAAATCATTAAAAAATTTTTAAAATTTTTTATAATTTTTATGAATTTTTATAAATAATTTTTAAAATTTTAAAATTTTTAAAGACTTAAAAAATCCTAAAACGTTAAAAAAATCATGTTAAAAATTTTATGAAAATATTAATAATTTAAAAATTTTAAAAAATCATTTTTAAAATTAATATTTTTATTTGACTTGCAAAAAATTTTGTTTTTTTTAAATCGGCTTTATTTTGTGTTTTCCAATCGATTTACACTTAGAAATTCAACTTTGAAGCATTTCTGCACCGTTAAATGAGGTTCAATAATGTTTTATTATTGAACCTCATTTAACGGTGCAAAAATGCTTCAAAGTTGAATTTCTAAGTGTAAATCGATTGGAAAACGCAAAATAAAGCCGATTTATTAAAAACAAAATTTTTTGCAAGTCATATAAAAATAATGATTTTTAAAATGATTTTTTAAAATTTTTAAAATATTAAAAATTTTAAAATTTCTAACATGATTTTTTTTACGTTTTAGGATGTTTTAAGGCTTTTAAAATTTTAAAATTTTTAAAATTTTTTTTAAAAATTTTTCTGTTTTCAAAAATTCATAAAAATTATTAAAAATTTTAAAAGATTTTTACATGATTTTCTCAACGTTTCAGGATGTTTTAAGACTTTTAAAATTTTTAAAATTTTTTTTAAATTTTTCAGTCTTAAAAATTCATAAAAATTATAAAAATTTTTAAAATTTTTTAAATGATTTTCTCGACGTTTTAGGATGTTTTAAGACTTTTAAAATTTTAAAATTTTTAAAAAAAAATTTTAAAAATTTTAAAATTTTAAAAGTCTTAAAACATCCTGAAACGTCGAGAAAATCATTTAAAAATTTTTAAAATTTTTTATAATTTTTATGAATTTTTAAAAATAATTTTTAAAATTTTAAAATTTTTAAAGACTTAAAAAATCCTAAAACGTTAAAAAAATCATGTTAAAAATTTTATGAAAATATTAATAATTTTAAAATTTTAAAAAATCATTTTTAAAATTAATATTTTTATTTGACTTGCAAAAAATTTTGTTTTTTTTAAATCGGCTTTATTTTGTGTTTTCCAGTCGATTTACACTTAGAAATTCAACTTTGAAGCATTTCTGCACCGTTAAATGAGGTTCAATAATGTTTTATTATTGAACCTCATTTAACGGTGCAAAAATGCTACAAAGTTGAATTTCTAAGTGTAAATCGATTGGAAAACGCAAAATAAAGCCGATTTATTAAAAACAAAATTTTTTGCAAGTCAAATAAAAATAATGATTTTAAAAATGATTTTTTAAAATTTTTAAAATATTAAAAATTTTAAAATTTCTAACATGATTTTTTTTACGTTTTAGGATGTTTTAAGGCTTTTAAAATTTTAAAATTTTTAAAATTTTTTTTAAAAATTTTTCTAAGTTTTCAAAAATCCATAAAAATTATTAAAAATTTTAAAAGATTTTTACATGATTTTCTCAACGTTTCAGGATGTTTTAAGACTTTTAAAATTTTTAAAATTTTTTTTTAAATTTTTCTGTCTTAAAAATTCATAAAAATTATAAAAATTTTTAAAATTTTTTAAATGATTTTCTCAACGTTTTAGGATGTTTTAAGACTTTTAAAATTTTAAAATTTTTAAAAAAATTTTTAAAAATTTTAAAATTTTAAAAGTCTTAAAACATCCTGAAACGTCGAGAAAATCATTTAAAAATTTTAAAATTTTTTATAATTTTTATGAATTTTTAAAAATAATTTTTAAAATTTTAAAATTTTTAAAGACTTAAAAAAATCCTAAAACGTTAAAAAAATCATGTTAAAAATTTTATGAAAATATTAATAATTTAGAAATTTTAAAAAATCATTTTTAAAATTAATATTTTTATTTGACTTGCAAAAAATTTTGTTTTTAATAAATCGGCTTTATTTTGCGTTTTCCAATCGATTTACACTTAGAAATTCAACTTTGAATCATTTTTGCACCGTTAAATGAGGTTCAATAATGTTTAATTATTGAACCTCATTTAACGGTGCAAAAATGCTTAAAAGTTGAATTTCTAAGTGTAAATCGATTGGAAAACGCAAAATAAAGCCGATTTATTAAAAACAAAATTTTTTGCAAGTCAAATAAAAAAAATGATTTTAAAAATGATTTTTTAAAATTTTTAAAATATTAAAAATTTTAAAATTTCTAACATGATTTTTTTTACGTTTTAGGATGTTTTAAGGCTTTTAAAATTTTAAAATTTTTAAAATTTTTTTTAAAAATTTTTCTAAGTTTTCTAAAATTCATAAAAATTATTAAAAATTTTAAAAGATTTTTACATGATTTTCTCAACGTTCAGAATGTTTTAAGACTTTTAAAATTTTTAAAATTTTTTTTTAAATTTTTCTAAGTCTTAAAAATTCATAAAAATTATAAAAATTTTTAAAATTTTTTAAATGATTTTCTCAACGTTTTAGGTAGTTTCAAGACTTTTAAAATTTTTAAATTTTTAAAAAAAATTTTTAAAAATTTTAAAATTTTAAAAGTCTTAAAACATCCTGAAACGTCGAGAAAATCATTTAAAAATTTTAAAAATTTTTTATAATTTTTATGAATTTTTAAAAATAATTTTTAAAATTTTTAAATTTTTAAAGACTTAAAAAATCCTAAAACGTTAAAAAAATCATGTTAAAAATTTTATGAAAATATTAATAATTTAAAAATTTTAAAAAATCATTTTTTTAATTAATATTTTTATTTGACATGCAAAAAATTTTGTTTTTGATAAATCGGCTTTATTTTGCGTTTTCCAATCGATTTACACTTAGAAATTCAACTTTGAAGCATTTTTGCACCGTTAAATGAGGTTCAATAATGTTTTATTATTGAACCTCATTTAACGGTGCAAAAATGTTTCAAAATTGAATTTCTAAGTGTAAATCGATTGGAAAACGCAAAATGAAGCCGATTTATTAAAAACAAAATTTTTTGCAAATCAAATAAAAATAATGATTTTAAAAATGATTTTTTAAAATTTTTAAAATATTAAAAATTTTAAAATTTCTAACATGATTTTTTTTACGTTTTAGGATGTTTTAAGGCTTTTAAAATTTTAAAATTTTAAAAATTTTTTTTTAAAATTATTCTAAGTTTTCAAAAATTCATAAGAATTATTAAAAATTTTAAAAGATTTTTACATGATTTTCTCAACGTTTCAGAATGTTTTAAGACTTTTAAAATTTTTAAAACTTTTTTTTAAATTTTTCTGTCTTAAAAATTCATAAAAATTATAAAAATTTTTAAAATTTTTTAAATGATTTTCTCAACGTTTTAGGATGTTTTAAGACTTATAAAATTTTAAAATTTTTAAAAAAAATTTTTAAAAATTTTAAAATTTTAAAAGTCTTAAAACATCCTGAAACGTCGAGAAAATCATTTAAAAATTTTTAAAATTTTTTATAATTTTTATGAATTTTTAAAAATAATTTTTAAAATTTTAAAATTTTTAAAAACTTAAAAAATTCTAAAACGTTAAAAAAA
The DNA here is from genome assembly GCA_039654895.1 of Mongoloraphidia duomilia. Classification (NCBI taxonomy): domain Eukaryota; kingdom Metazoa; phylum Arthropoda; class Insecta; order Raphidioptera; family Raphidiidae; genus Mongoloraphidia; species Mongoloraphidia duomilia. The sequence continues at coordinate 22,926 of JBDIXK010000057.1, forward strand.
TCATGTTAAAAATTTTATGAAAATATTAATAATTTAAAAATTTTAAAAAATCATTTTTAAAATTAATTATTTTATTTGACTTGCAAAAAATTTTGTTTTTAATAAATCGGCTTTATTTTGCGTTTTTCAATCGATTTACACTTAGAAATTCAACTTTGAAGCATTTTTGCACCGTTAAATGAGGTTCAATAATAAAACATTATTGAACCTCATTTAACGGTGCAAAAATGCTTCAAAGTTGAATTTCTAAGTGTAAATCGATTGGAAAACGCAAAATAAAGCCAATTTATTAAAAAAAATTTTTTTTGCAAGTCAAGTAAAAATATTAATTTTAAGAAATGATTTTTCAAAATTTTTAAATTATTAATATTTTAATAAAATTTTTAACATGATTTTTTTAACGTTTTAGGATTTTTTAAGTCTTTAAAAATTTTAAAATATTAAAAATTATTTTTAAAAATTTTTCCAAGTTTTAAAAAATTCATAAAAATTATAAAAAATTTTAAAAATTTTCAAATGATTTTCTCGACTTTTCAAGATGTTTTAAGATTTTTAAAATTTTAAAATTTTTAAAAATTTTTTTCAAAAATTTAAAAATTTTAAAAGTCTTAAAACATCCTAAAACGTTGAGAAAATCATGTAAAAAATTTTTATAATTTTTATGAATTTTTAAGACAAAAAAATTTAAAAAAAAAATTTAAAAAATTTTAAAAGTCTAAAAACATCCTGAAACGTTGAGAAAATCATGTAAAAATCTTTTAAAATTTTTAATAATTTTTATAAATTTTTGAAAACTTAGAAAAATTTTTAAAAAAAATTTTAAAAATTTTAAAATTTTAAAAGCCTTAAAACATCCTAAAACGTAAAAAAAATCATGTTAGAAATTTAAAAATTTTTAATATTTTAAAAATTTTAAAAAATGATTTTAAAATCATTATTTTTATTTGACTTGCAAAAAATTTTTATTTTAATAAATCGGTATTATTTTGCGTTTTCCAATCGATTTACACTTAGAAATTCAACTTTGAAGCATTTTTGCACCGTTAAATGAGGTTCAATAATAAAACATTATTGAACCTCATTTAACGGTGCAAAAATGCTTCAAAGTTGAATTTCTAAGTGTAAATCAATTGAAAAACGCAAAATAAAGCCGATTTATTAAAAAAAGTTTTTTTTGCAAGTCAAGTAAAAATATTAATTTTAAAAATAATTTTTTAAAATTTTTAAATTATTAATATTTTTATAAGATTTTTAACATGATTTTTTTAACGTTTTAGGATTTTTTAAGTCTTTAAAAATTTTAAAATATAAAAAATTATTTTTAAAAATTTTTTCAAGTTTTAAAAAATTCATAAAAAAATTATAAAAAATTTTAAAAATTTTTCAATGATTTTCTCGACGTTTCAGGATGTTTTAAGACTTTTAAAATTTTTAAATCTTTAAAAAATTTTTTTAAAAATTTAAAAATTTTAAAGTCTTTAAACATCCTAAAACGTTGAGAAAATCATGTAAAAAATTTTAAAAATTTTTATAATTTTTATGAATTTTTAAGACTTAGAAAAATTTAAAAAAAAAATTTTAATAATTTAAAGTTTTAAAAGCCTTAAAACATCCTAAAACGTAAAAAAATTCATGTTAGGAATTTTAAAAATTTTACTATTTTAAAAATTTTAAAAAATCATTTACACTAAGAAATTCAACTTTGAAGCATTTATATTTGCAGTTAATAACTTCGAAAAAAGATTTTATTATTGAACCTCATTTAACGTTGCAAAAATGCTTCAAAGTTGAATTTCTTAGTGTAAATCGATTGGAAAACGCAAAATAAAGCCGATTTATCAAAAGAAATTTTTTTTGCAAGTCCAGTAAAAATATTATTTTAAAAAGGATTTTTTAAAATTTTAAAATTATTAATATTTTTATAAAATTTTTAACATGATTTTTTTAACGTTTTAGGATGTTTTAAGTCTATAAAAATTTTAAAATTTTTTAAAGTTTTCAAAAATTCATAAAAATTATAAAAAATTTAAAAAATTTTTAAATGATTTTCTCGACGTTTTAGGACGTTTTAAAACTTTTGAAATTTTAAAATTTTTAAAAATTTTTTTCAAAAATTTTAAAATTTTAAAAGTCTTAAAACATCCTAAAACGTTGAGAAAATCATGTAAAAAATTTTTAAAATTTTAATAATTTTTATGAATTTTAAAACAGAAAAATTTTTAAAAAAAAATGTTTAAAATTTAAAAAGTCTTAAAACATCCTAAAACGTTGAGAAAATCATGTAAAAATTTTTTAAAATTTTTAATAATTTTTATGAATTTTTAAAAACTTAGAAAAATTTTTAAAAAAAATTTTAAAAATTTTAAAATTTTTAAAGTCTTAAAACATCCTAAAACGTACAAAAAATCATGTTAGAGATTTTAAAAATTTTAATATGTTAAAAATTTTAAAAAATCATTTTTAAAATCATTATTTTTATTTGACTTGCAAAAAATTTTTTTTTTTAATAAATCGGCTTTATTTTGCGTTTTCCAATCGATTTACACTAAGAAATTCAACTTTGAAGCATTTATATAAACGAAATTTGCAGTTAATAACTTCGAAAAAAGATTTTATTATTGAACCTCATTTAACGTTGCAAAAATGCTTCAAAGTTGAATTTCTTAGTGTAAATCGATTGGAAAACGCAAAATAAAGCCGATTTATTAAAAGAAATTTTTTTTGCAAGTCCAGTAAATATATTAATTTTAAAAATGATTTTTTAAAATTTTTAAATTATTAATATTTTTATAAAATTTTTAGCATGATTTTTTTAACGTTTTAGGATGTTTTAAGTCTTTAAAAATTTTAAAATTTTAAAAATTATTTTTAAAAATTTTTCTAAGTCTTAAAAATTATTTTTAAAAATTTTTCTAAGTTTTGAAAATTCATATATTAATACGAGTTTTTTTCAATGCAAATTTACATGTCAAACGTTTAAATCAAATTTTTACGGTATTTAAACGTAATTTCCAGTAAATAACTTCGAAATAAGATTATATAATTAAATCTCATTTAACGGTGCAAAAATGCTTCAAAGTTGAATTTCTGAGTGTAAATCGATTGGAAAACGCAAAATAAAGCCGATTTATTTAAGAAAAATTTTTTTGCAAGTCAAATAAAAATATTAATTTTAAAAATGATATTTTAAAATTTTTAAAATATTAAAATTTTTAACATTTTTAAAATGATTTTTTTTACGTTTTGGGATATTTTAAGACTTTTAAATTTTAAAATTTTTAAAAATTTTAAAATTTTAATAGTCTTAAAACATTTTAAAACATCGAGAAAATCAATTAAAAAATTTTTAAATTTTTTATAATTTTTATGAATTTTTAAAAACTTGGAAAAGTTTTTAAAAGAAATTTAAAAAATTTTAAAATTTTAAAAGTCTTAATACATCCTAAAACTTAAAAAAAATCATTTTAAAATTGTTAAAAATTTTAATATTTTAAAAATTTTAAAAAATCATTTTTAAAATTAATATTGTTATTTGACTTGCAAATTAGCATTCAAAAAAATTCGAATTGATAAAATCAAGTTTTTACCGTATTTAAACGTAATTTTCAGTAAATAACTTCAAAAAAAGATTTTATTATTGAAGCTCATTTAACGGTGCAAAAATGCTTCAAAGTTGAATTTCTTAGTGTAAATCGATTGGAAAACGCAAAATTTAGCCAATTTATTAAAAAAAAATTTTTTTGCAAGTCAAATAAAAATAATGATTTTAACAATGATTTTTGAAAATTTTTAACATATTCATATTTTTAAAATTTCTCACATGATTTTTTTACGTTTTAGGATGTTTTAAGACTTTTAAAATTTTAAAATTTTTAAAATTTTTTTTAAAAATTTTTGTAAGTTTTTAAAAATTCATAAAAATTATTAAAAAGTTTAAAAGATTTTTACATGATTTTCTCAACGTTTTAGGATGTTTTAAGACTTTTAAAATTTTTTTTTTTAAATTTTTCTTAGTTTTAAAATTCATAAAAATTTTTAAAATTTTTAAAATTTTTTACATGATTTTCTCAACGTTTTAGGATGTTTTAAGACTTTTAAAATTTTAAAATTTTTAAAAATTTAAAAATTTTAAATATCTTAAAACATCTAAAAACGTCGAGAAAATCATTGAAAAATTTTAAAAATTTTTTATAATTTTTATGAATTTTTAAAAACTTGGAAAAAGTTTTAAAAGAAATTTAAGAAATTTTAAAATTTTAAAAGTCTTAAAACATCCTAAAACGTAAGAAATCATTTTAAAAATGTTAAAAATTTTAATATTTTAAAAATTTTAAAAAATCATTTTTAAAATTAATATTTTTATTTGACTTGCAAAAAAATTTTTCTTAAATAAATCGGCTTTATTTTGCGTTTTCCAATCGATTTACACTCAGAAATTCAACTTTGAAGCATTTTTGCACCGTTAAATGAGATTCAATAATATAATCTTATTTCGAAGTTATTTACTGGAAATTACGTTTAAATACGGTAAAAACTTGATTTAAACGTTTGACATGTAAATTTGCATTGAAAAAAACTCGTATTAATATATGAATTTTCAAAACTTAGAAAAAATTTTAAAAATAATTTTTAAAACTTAGAAAAATTTTTAAAAATAATTTTTAAAATTTTTACATTTTTAAAGACTTAAAACATCCTAAAACGTTAAAAAAATCATGTTAAAAATTTTATAAAATAATTAATAATTTAAAAATTTTAAAAAATCATTTTTAAAATAATATTTTGACTTGTGCCGCAGAAACTGTTTGCGACAACTAAAATATCTAAACTCCTGTTTAGAAATTGAGTCTGTGGTTGTCATCTAAATTGAGATAACCCTCCTTGTCAATAATAATCAATTCACTACGTTATGAATAACGCCGTTCGATTCGGAGCTGTTCATAGCGCGGTGTCTCCGGCTCTCAACGTTGCATGAGAGTGGCCGGCACACTTTCTCGCTAAAGGCTGAATTGTCAAGGTATTTCAGTTTCGACGGAGTCAAATATCGAAATACTGAAATACGGTTTTATAAATAACTATTTCATCGCAGAGACCCTCCGATATGTGGTTATTTCTTCTCCTTCAA
>JBDIXK010000058.1:0-27982 GCA_039654895.1 Mongoloraphidia duomilia
TAATCTCCAGGATCGACAGAAAGAATACGCCGACGTGACCCGACGTGACTGTCCTCCCTGCAATCCAGGAGATCTTGTATGGGTTACCACCCATGTGAAGAGTGATCGAGAAAAGAGCAGGACTGCTAAGTTCGCACCGAAGCGTGACGGACCGTACGTGATTCTACAGAAGGTATCACCTACGGCGTATGAGATAGGAGATCCTAGCGACCCGACTACGCCGATTGGTAAATACCATAGATCATCGCTGACGCCGTGTCTGGGCTGTGAAGAGGTCGAGCCCGTAATTGGGATACGCAAGCGCGGGAGACCCCGGAAGAAGCCCATAGACGCTGTTCCTGGTCCCACCACGGGACGTACGTTGGAACCAGGGGGGGGGAGTGTAACAGAATAAAACATAAACAGTTGTCCCCCACCATTGTGCACCCCATAAGCCGGCTAACCGGCATACGCACAGACAGTACTCATACAACTATCAGGACAGTAGCATGTGCTCCGACAATCGAGCGGTTAGAATCCACAAATTTGTTTGATAATTAAAAAACACTTATAAACTAAATTGTAAAATCTTATTGATTTAAATAAACCACAATTCAACCATCAAAACAGGAAATTAACGATATTCAGAGTCGTGACCTGTCAGTCATTCTGAAATTAAATTTACATAGTAATGTTCATCACAGCAAAAATAGTTTACGAAGCTACGTTGTTTTAAAGATAAATACCTAAATAAAATATTTAAATAACTCCAAGACTTTAAAATATAAAAATAAATTTATATAGACGTACCTATATTAAAATAAATTAAAAAAAAAAATGCGAACGCCGCGGCCGTTTTTCTCATTTGAATGTAGACTATGTGCTTCGTCGGTAGTAACAAGTGAATGTTTTTTTAGAAAATTTCAGCATAAAAGAGGATTACAGAAACCACACTCACTGTCGGTATCATTGATTTAGCATATCTAGACACACGGCAGGGTGTCAGCCAAGTTCGCAACACTAACTGTGTATATTTACACGAACCATTTCGAGTTACTTTCGACCCCCCATAACTCAAAAAATATTTTTAAAAAAATTGTGTTTTAAAAACCACAAACACCTAAGGTTATTTGGGCTTAGCATCAATTCATATTTTCAATTCAAATTTTTAATTCATAATTTTTTTTTTAATAATAAAATGAAAATCCAATTGACACTTTTACCAGCTCTCGGGCTAGAACCCGAGAACTGGGGACTTGTAATAGAGGAACCATAGCAACGTCATGTAAACAACAGCATTGCTACACGCTCGGCCATTCTCAAGCCCCTCAAAAAATATTAGACCTACACACTTGCAATTTTGCATGTCTAATAAAGCCCTCTTGAACACCTAGTATTCCAAATTTCATGAATAAGCCTATTATAGTTCTTGGGTTATTAAGATCTGAAAAGTAGCATTTTTATCACTCACTCTTTCACTGACTGACTCAATTACTCACTCATCAAAAACCTAGACCACTTCTAGGTGACTTAGAAACTTGAAATTTGGAACAAAAGTAGATCATTAGGCGTATACAAAGGAAAAAAATCTGAAAACTACAAATTATCAAATTTAAGCACTAATTATATTAATTAGTAATATGTAAATTATGTGGAGGTGCAGTGATTAATAACTGCGCTTTCCCCGCATTTATCTATATTTGTATATTGAAAGTTTCGCTATCTCTGAGTGCTATGGGCTATATTTTATTAATTAATCTCCCGCGGGGGGATAGTATTGTTGAGATGTACTAAGTACAATCAGTTATAATATACAGTACCTATACCATAACACAACACATTGGCTATGCTATCGGAGGGCAGTATAGCCTAGTGGTTAGCATGCTTGGTGCCGCAACCTCTAGACTGGACTGCCGTGGGTTCGAATCCCACCTGCGCTCATGGATATTTTGTGATGTTATTTAGTTTTAAGTTAGTTGTTATTTAGTGTAGTTGAAAGACGCTAATGACCTAAGATGTCGACGCGTCTATAATGTACAATAAATAAAATTTGCTATACTATCCCTGAGTGCTCTATAGGTTATATTTTATTATATTAATGAATTTCTCGCAAAAGGGATAATAAATCATAAATTCTTATTTCTGGCACTACTGAACCGATTCTAAAAATTCTTTCACTAATAGAAAGCTACACTATCCCTAAGTGATAGAGGCTAAATTTTATTTTGATTAATTTTTAGCGGGGGGATATTTCCTGTGGTATAGTAACAAAACGTAACTCTAAAATTCTTTTGCATTTTAGCGTATTGGCGGAATCCTACTAATATTGTAAACACCACCAGCCCGACTTCGCTTCGCAGGGGAAGAATTTCTTGCGGGGGGATTATAAATCATAAATTCTTAGCACCCGGGCGAAGCCGGGCAGGACCGCTAGTCATTTATAGTACATGAAGTATGATGAGTAACTATAATACGTGTAGATAATATTTAAGTAAAATGTAACTTTACAAAAAGTATTGATATCCCACTAAAAACATATATGTGAAAAAAGGGACCAAGTTCGGTACAAAGAACAGCTTCGCCGAAAAAAGAAGTTGGTTTTCACTTGGCAAGTTTTCACACACCATTCATTTATTTATAATATAAAACATGAAAACTTTCCAAGTGAAAACTTGGCACCCACTTAGATTTCAAATCTTTTTTCGGCGAAGCTGTTCTTTGTACCGAACTTGGTCCCTTTTTTTTCATTTTTTGTTTGGTGGGATTATACTGTATATAGTCCATGACCTTGAAAGCGGCTGCGCTAATGACCTATGCTGTCGAAAGTCTATAATCTACAGTCTTAAAAGTGGCAGTAGTATCTATTTTGGTATGTATACTAAATATTTTAAAAGAATGCCAGAGTTTTTTAGTGTATTTGCATACACAACAAAAGATAACAAAATAACGACGTCAAAAATATTCCTGGCGCGCGCTTTGTAGCCATGTAATATTTTTAATTTGTATACATTTTAATTCATTTATTATTAATTATTTATGACTTAAAAAAATGTCTTTTCGTTTTACAATATTATTTATAACTTTTTAAAAATATAAAAAATTAAAAAAAATGTTTATTTCAAATACCCACTTGTCATATGCTTTACGTGTTGTTTTTAAAAAGATAAAAATGTTGCAAGGATGCAGTATTTTTGTTGGCAAAATTTTTATCTTTTTTACACTAAGAATTAAGTGCCACCTAGTAAAAACTAGCTTATGGCGAACCTCGAACTTCACGCGCATAAGAAATGTGATTTGGCCATTGACACTTCTGTGGGTCTTATTCTAACTTGAGAATGTACCGCGATCTGGTGATTTATTTATTCGATTCATTCATTCGAACTGTTCATCAGATCAAGATAGCACAGTATGTTTACAGTACTTATTATATAGAGGTATATAGTTTTGTATAGTATACTAGTATAGTACTTAGTGCGACTTCATCCCGATTATCTCAACTTTCCTGCCCTCCACCTCACCGCGCCCGCCCCTCTGCTGCCTATGTAAATTACAATGTTTATCCAACAAGTTAATGTGAGATTAAACAAAGTACATAAGGATGTGTGCCTGTCCGGGTCCGTAGCTACGCAACTTAACATCGCGTCTCGACTACGTAAACACGTAAGGACCTTCACAAAGTCACCTAAAGCTCTATTCACACCGGCTTACTGACGTAACAGTAATAACTATTTTTAATTGTTACCGAAATATAAACTCTAACTCTAGGTACCTATTGTGAAAAAATATGCATGCTGGGCTGTCAGAAAATCGTCAGAAAATAAAGTAAAGTGCTATTCGCGATTAAAGAGCACCGTGTCGCTGCGGTGCGCCGTGATTGAACTAACACAAGCTAAATTGACAGATTATTTGTTTTGTTTACTTGTCAATTAAAATTGAACATGCTCAATAAACTAAAATGTCGAGCCGTTCAGCAATGCTAAAATTTACAAGATATTTTTTACGGCACGAAAATATATCACAGCACACAATTTACAATTGACAATTGAACACAAATCTCTTGGATGGAATGTTACTGCCATCTGGCATCATAAAAAAAAATTTATTCATTTTATGCATTGAAAAGCCATGACTTAAAAACATCGTTTTTATGAGAATTAATCAATGTAGTTCCCAAACAGCACGTGTACACTAAAATTATTAATAATCAAAAGCGTCACAACACTCGTCTCTACTATTTACCTGTTCGTAATGGAGAACATAAAAAAGTTTGTAAATCTTTTTTTAAACAATTCTTTGGAGTATCTGACGGATAATTGACTAGAGTCGTGAATACTGTTGAGAAATATGATCATATATTTTACATAACACATTTTTACTTGACGACAAGATAAACAAAAAAAAATGTAGTTGTTTAGTTTATAACAAATTTTGATAATAAAAAATGTTCACATAAAAATTGGAAATATAAAAGTTTAATTAAAAATAAAATAAAAAGATTATTTATTATAAATTATTTCAATACATACTAGAAATCATTTGTTTCGAAAAAAATCCAGGAAAGGTAGTTTACTGATGAACGAAAATCCGCGGTCGATATAAATTCAGCGAGAAAGTCAGTGTGATAAATCCGTACCGACTGACGATAATATCGAACTCTGTGACCTCTAGAACCTATAGTAGACGCCATATTTTGCAGACAGAAGTACCCTCTGTCTGCAAAATATGGTGTCTGCTATAGGTTCTAGAGGTCACAGAGTTCGATATTATTGATATTTACAGGAAAATTTATGGGTCAATATTTTTTTCACATATTCGCATTTCATTTTTGAGGAAGCTACTGTATAAGAAACTTTGAAACATGACATTTGGAGGATACATTCCTTTTGTAACTTCGGCACCCACCAAGAGAGGGGTTTTCAAAATTTCATCCTTAAGACGGTGAAAAGGGGGTTAATGTGTTTTTACGGATTTAAAAATTCTGTCCATACCTATTGTGTCACAGCCCTGTTAGTTTGGTTATTACTATTTTACACTTAAAAACTGTCAAACCGCTGTGCGCAACGGTCCTTTTTTTATAATTTTTCTTTTATTTTTAAATTTGGATTTTCTAAATTACTGAAATTATTAAGACTTTTTTTAATTAAATTTTTATTAAACAAACAAAAAACTTAAAACGTACAAATAGAAATAGAGGAAAATAAATAGCCTAAATATATCCTAAAAATATAAAAAAAATAAGTCCTTGAAAAAATATTAAATTACGATTTGTTAGAATAAACACATAAAGAAAATTTCTTTCTATTACGTAAACCATTTATTTCCAATAGGTACCTATTATTGATCATCTTGGAATCCAAATCTTCACTTTAATTGGTGAAATATTATTCCAATCAAAATTCCAAATAAAAATTTATTAATTTCAATTATTTGCGAGAAAATTACTTACAGTATCTTATTTAGTTAACAATTAGATTAACAATCAATATTGTTATTACTTCCTATACTGTACAAATTCACTATTTTAGTGAAATTAACATAAGGACATCAGACGATATTAATCGCCATAACATGCATTTCACTAAAATAGTGAATTTGTACAGTATAGGAAGTAATAACAATATTGATTGTTAATCTAATTGTTAACTAAAAATTTATTAGTAAATTCTATTATATTCCAATTTCCATTCCATTAATGATTATAATTTGTTTTACTAATCACTATTTATCTGAATTGCAGTTAAATTTAAATTTTATCTCAAGATCTTTTATGCTTGAACTTTTTCCAAACTTTCAAATCTTTCTAACTCATTAACTTTTGTTATTTTTTATTATTATATAATTTTTACTTCAAAACACTCTAGCTCACTACTTTTTCATAGCAACTATTTTCTATACTTTTACAATAAATTTTATAACAATAAAAATATATGCATATTGATGCCATTGTCGACTATACCCGTTTTTACAAGTCTGTGATTATCGATAATAAAATGTAATTTATACTTATTATGGATTATATTACTTGTACCTTTACAACTGTTGCTTTTTCAAACATGAAATTTGGAGGATACAGTCTTTTTATAACGTAAGCACCCACCAAGAAAGAGTTTTTTTAAATTCAATACCTAAGACGGTGAAAAGGGGGAAATGTGGATTTTTACAGATTTAATCAATAATCACTCTGTTCATACTATTGGTCTTTGAAACATGAAAATTGGAGAATACATTTTTTTTATAACGAAGGCACGCTAAGAAAGGATTTTTCAAAATTTTACTTCAAAGAAAGTTTTTTCAAAATTCCACCCCTAACCTTAGGGATGGAATGAAACACACGGGGGCCCGGCAATCTGTGTTTTTTATTGCTTAAGGCCTCAGGTAAACGTATCACAAACCAGTTTGCGGTAGGTACTCATATTTTGAAGACAGATTAAGTAGGTACCCTTGGCGCCTGCACATTAAGGGTGGAAAAAAACCTTTCATATAGCAACAAAATTTTGAAAAATCCTTACTTAGTGAGTGTCTACGTTATAAAATGAATCTATTCTGCAAATTTAATGTTTCAATGACCAATAGTATGCACAGAATGAATTAAATCTGTAAAAACACATTTAACCATTTTCACCGTCTTAGGGGTTGAATTTTAAAAAACTCTTTCTTGGTGAGTGTCTACGTTGTAAAGGGAATGTATCTTCCAATTTCAAGTTTCACAGACCAATAGTGCGAACAGAATGATTAAATCTGTAAAAACACATTTACTCCTTTTCCCCCTTCCTGGGGGTGGAATTTAAAAAAAAATCCTTTCTTAGTGTGTGCCTACGTCAAAAAAGAAATATATTCTCTAAATTTCATGTTTCAAAGACCAATATTATGGACAGAATTGTTAAATCTGTAAAAAACACATTCACCCCTTTAGGGATGGAATGGACCACAGGGGTCTCTCAGGTGAACGTATCACAAAACAGTTCGCGGTACCCTACTGTTTAAGACAGATGTACCCTTGGCACCTGCACTATTATAGGTAAACGTCAGTAAGTTGTGATCAATATTGTTGGGTAGGTTTGAAAAACAGGAGGCTATGAGTTTTAAGTTTACCATAGCAACGCACACAAACAGTGCAAAAATAACATTTTCTATTAGCGTTTTCGGGTGGTTACACTAGGCCGCACTAATGTAAACTTTAATCAAGAAGCGTGTTCGACTGGCCAGTGTAGAGAGTAGTGCTACAGTGTATCGTTCGGCTTGGAGTAGGTGGGATGTTATTGTGACCTTCACTGTTACATTTTTACCACCGTCGCAGGAAACTCGTGTAAAGAAAGTGCAACATGACGGCGGTATTGACAGAATAATGGCCAACACAAAGAGTGTGTACACTGTAAGTGATACGGTGCTGGTATTACACTTGTGCAAAACTACACGCGACTAGTGTTAAAAATGCTTACCAGCTGAAAACAAGTGTCAAATCAGTTTTCTAATTATTTAATGTAATATTAAAAAAATTCTACGTTTAAAATGCTACGTTTAGAATTATTTATAGTACATAGTACATCAGTTTTTTCATCCATTTATGGTCCTTCGAGTGCGGATTTATGTGGTGTTTCGTATCTTATATATTATTGTAGATTATAGACGCGTCGACAACTCAGGTCATTAGCGTCTTCAACACAACAATTAATAACATATTTGTGTATTAAAATCCGCCAACCGACATACACAAACCGACTGGTACGAGCTCGGGTCCCTGGGAGCGCTAATTTCCATAGAACATTGGAATGGAATTGCGATAACAACTACATCCCAATGTCCCCCCTGGGGGGTTTCGTATCTTGGTTCTTGGCTTCTTATAGGCTCATTCGTCACATAGCATCAAATGGTGGCATTACAATGTTCTTTGGGAATTGGCGAACCCAGGGAAACCCGAGCACGCACCAGTCGGTTGTGTACCCGGCTGGGTGATTCATTTAGGGACTAGTATGAAGGAAGGACAGTCGCAACTTTTTTCTTCTTCGTTTCTCTCTTCTTTTGTTGTTGTTAGCGGTATGGTCCCTCCGTTATGGGTACACTTTTGTTGCTGTCCTTTGTTTGTAGTAGTCCCTAATAGTACACCTGCGTGTTTGCCGTGCGCGGTGACCCGTAAGGCGGAAAAGAGGATCCTGGCAGTTGAGGTTCGCCTGGGTGCACCAACACGCTGCTTTGGCCTCCGCTTCGCTGTAAACGGGCGGCTAGACCTAACCCAGTCTAGTCAATCGGCTAACGTCGTGTTTATTTAGTATTCCGGCGGGGTGAGCCAGTGTCTTTGGATGGAGTGGCGCCGTCTCTTGAGCTGACTATATCACCGTGTAGCCCTGGCGCTCTGTACCGGTTTGCGGTCATCGTCCCCTTGTTGGGCTCCGTGGTGGGTGGGGAGCACGGTTGATGAATATAATATAATTATTATGGAAAACTTCCCCCCATTAAATAGCCCTCCCTCTAAGAGAGGGCGTAAAGATGGTAATTTGAATTTATTATTCGGTAATGACCTGGCGAATGTTACTCCTTGTAACAAATATTTGTTAATGACTAAGGTAACTGGAAACTTCAACGGCGACAGTCCCTTTTACATTAATAAACATCTTGATGGCTTGTTTGGAACTTTTCCAAGTGTTAAAAAGTTGCGTGATGGATCTTTATTAATTGAAACATCTTCCCAGCATCAAGCTCAAAAGGTATTGACATGCAAAAATATAAAAGGTGTCGACATGTGCACAGACGTACCGGTAAAAGTAGAATTGCATAAACAGCTGAACTTTTCTAAAGGCATTATTTATTGTTTCGATCTTCTTAACTGTACAGTGGAAACAATAAAAGAGGAACTTAAAGATCAAGGTGTTACAGACGTATATAGAATTCACGCACGTAGAGACGGTCAATTAGTACCTACACCGTCTCATATTCTTACGTTCTGTACACCGCAGCCTCCGCCATCAATTAAAGCAGCATTCTACTCTTTGAAAGTACGTCAGTATATACCATCTCCCTTACGCTGTTACAAATGTCAAAAGTTTGGACATTCGCAGAACAATTGTAGCTTTCCCAGTCTCTGTGATAATTGCGGCCAACCTTTGCATGAGGATATTCCGTGCAAAAAGGTGTCGCATTGCGTTAACTGCGACGGCACTCACTCTGCAAGATCTAGAGAATGTCCACAATATAAAGTGGAGTTCAAGATCCAAGAAATTAGAACAATTGAAAAAATTTCTTTTGCAGAGGCCAAGCGCAAGTATCGAGAATCTGTCCCTTCCTTTACACGTTCGTTTGCAACCATTGCTGCCGCTCCTGTTGTCAAAGTAGACATGTCAACACAGACATGTGACATGTCTACACAAACCGAAGTTTCCCCATCCAGTTCCAAGGTTGTTACCAAAAAACAAAATAAGAATAAAAGCAAGAAAAGTTCAGATGAAAGATCGAGATCGCCAGTCAAGAAAAATAAATCACCGGTAAAAACTCCGGTTAATAAAAATAAAACAGTATCTCCGGTAAAGAAAACCAAGGTTATCTTGAACCGGGATAATAGTCATACTATGACTATAACGCGTACTCGCGTCGACCATAGCAGCAGCGCAGACTCTGCTATGGACAAAGACATATGCAGACCTCCTCATCATCGGTCTGATGCAGCGAGGAAAAAAATGAGGTAGCTTTTTTCTTCTTTATAATAAACATTCACTTTCTTACAGTGGAACATGAACGGTTTTTATATTCATTTCAGTGAATTAAAACTCCTCCTAAACGATCATAATGCTACTGCTATTACTTTACAGGAAACACATTTGAAAGATATAAACACTCCGGTTCTTCGTAGTTTTACGATTTATCGTAAAGATAAACCATTCGTTGAACGTGCCAGTGGCGGAGTGGCAGTTTTAGTCCGAAACAATGTGTTTTCCGAAAATGTCCCATTACAATCTGACTTGCAGGTCATCGCTGTCAGACTTTATGCGCCGAATCCGGTAACTTTGTGTTCAATATACATTCCTCCAACAGAACGACCGACACTTGCAACCATTGCATCTGTTATAGATCAACTTCCACGCCCCTTTATCATCATGGGGGATTTTAATGCCCACAATCCCACTTGGGGTTCTAATCATGTGGATGCTCGTGGAAGGTTAATGGAGACGTTGATTCTGAATCAAAACTTGGTCGTATTGAACACAGGTGCCAATACACATTTCTCGGCTGCTAATGGGACATTTTCCGCTATAGATCTTACTCTCTGCTCTTCTTCTATCGCCCCATCATGTGAATGGGAAGTAAATGCCGATCTTTGTAGCAGTGACCATTTTCCTATCATTTGTCGGCTTCTTTCATTCCATGTGGATGAAAGACGCTCTCCTAAGTGGATAATAAAAGAAGCCAATTGGTCACACTTTCAAGAAGTGCTAAATGTCGGCGAAATGAACTTTGGCAATGTCGATGCTGCTGTGGAGCATTTCACGGATGCGGTCGTCGAGGCGGCTTTAGCTGCAGTCCCGCGCACGTCAACAACACCGCGACGTGTGCCTGTTCCCTGGTGGAATGAGGCTTGTCGGGATGCCATCCGTGAACGTCGAAAGGCTCTCCGCCGCTTCAAAAATAATATGACGGATGAAAATCGTGTAATTTTCATGCAAAAGCGTTCCATTGCCAGACGAATCATAGCAGAGAGTAAGAAGCAGTCATGGAGTGAGTTTGTTTCCACTGTAAGAAGTTGTACTCCCGCTCGCGAGGTGTGGGAGAAAATTCGGAGGATCTCTGGTAAACAGAGTTTTAATTATATTTCGGGATTGGTAATGGGGAATGATACATTATTACGGCGCCTGAAGAAGTCGCCGATCACATGGGCTCATGCTACGCGAAAGTCTCGAGTTCCGCAAACTACCTTGAGCGTTTTTCTGCTCAGAAAAATCAAGCAGAACAAGTTGCATTAAACTTTTCCTCAGAAAATGAGGAGAACTACAACGCACCTTTCTCCTCGTGGGAACTGCAGTCGAGTTTGCATGATTGCCATGATACTTCTCCAGGATCTGACGATATTCATTACCAATTTTTGAAAAACCTACCTCCCTCCGGATCGATATTCCTTCTCAAGATGTTTAATTTAATCTGGTACACCAATACGTTTCCTACCGCTTGGTGTAATTCTATTGTAGTGCCGTTGTTGAAGCCTGGTAAAGACCGAAAACAAGCATCAAGTTATCGTCCTGTTTCACTGACTAGCTGTTTATCAAAACTCCTCGAACGTATGATCAACCGACGATTGGTTTGGATTCTTGAATCCAGACGATTGATCACGAATGCCCAGTGTGGCTTTCGTAAGCACCGTTCGACAATGGATCATCTAGTCAGGTTAGAGTCCGCAATACAGGACGCTTTTCTTAACAAGCAGCACTTGGTAGTGGTCTTTTTTGACCTTGAAAAGGCTTACGACACTACATGGCGGTATGGAATACTCCGAACACTACATAATTGGGGTATTATAGGACATCTTGGGAATTTTATAAATAATTTTTTATTCAAGCGCTACTTCCAAGTCCGTATCGGCAACACTTTGTCTAGTGTCTTTGTACAGGAGAATGGTGTTCCACAGGGTTCGGTTCTTAGTGTCACTTTGTTTTCCATCGCTATTAATGGCATAATTGACAGCATTCCATCGTCTGTAGAGTCATCGCTCTACGTTGACGACTTGGCGATCTACTGCTCGTCAAAGTACATTCGTATTGCACAACGTCACCTGGAGTTTGCCATTAATAGCATTTAGAACTGGGCAACCATAAATGGGTTTAAATTTTCCGTTGGGAAAACCCGGTGCGTGCACTTTTGCCGTATTCGTAGTTGTTATCAGGAACCATTCTTATATCTTTATAATACGCTCATATCCGTGCGAGACACTGCCCGATTTTTAGGACTTACTTTCGACAGAGCGTTAAACTGGAAGGCTCATTTTAATATTTTAAAGAGGAAGTCGATGTCTTCCCTCAATATTTTAGCTAGCACCACGTGGGGGGCAGACCGCACAGTTTTGCTACGAATTTATCGTCGTACGGTCTAAATTGGATGCCGGTAGCATCGTGTACGACTCAGCACGTGAGTCGTACATCAGGACGCTAAACGCTGTTCATCACGCCGGAATTCGTTTGTCAACCGGAGCGTTTCGATCGAGTCCTGTTGTTAGCATTGCCGCTGAATGCGGAGAACCTCTGCTGAACATCCGGCGGAAACGCAATATGCTATCCTACGTCTCTAAGCTCCATAGTCAACCTGATCATTCAACTTACAGTTGCGTATTCCATCCTATGTTTTCTTCTCTGTATAGATGGAGAAGAAATGCAACACGGCCTCTTGGTATGAGGTTAACTCTTCTCTTAGATGAACTTCAGTTGTCTCTTTCTAAAACTCTTAGAGTCGGCCGTAATTCTGTGCCCCCGTGGCTAATTCCTCAGCCCGTCATCGACTTGTCACTTTCCATTCATGCTCGAAATACAACAACTCCAGAGCTCTATCGCCAGCTTTTCCTGGCATGGCTGGAACAGAATCGAGACTACCGTTCCGTTTACACAGATGGCTCGAAGTCTCTCGACCGAGTTGGTTGCGCGTTCGTCACCGATAACGACAGTGTTGGATACAAGTTGTCTCAAGAGTGCAGTATTCTTACTGCAGAGTTATATGCAATTTTGCAGGCCTTGAGATATGTTCACGGTCCACACAAATATGTTATTTGCAGCGACTCTTTGAGTGCTCTTCAGGCATTGCAGCGTTCTTACCCTAGCCACCCTTTGATTTGTTTAATCCAGGACAAATTGTACTCGCTCAAAAGAGGTGGAACAACCGTCCGGCTTTGTTGGATTCCCGGTCATATGGGAATCACTGGCAATGAATTAGCTGACACTGCAAATAAAGACGCTGCAAATAATGGTCAGAACGTGTTTTGCGTTATCAGTGACGACCTCATGAGCGTACTGATTTCAGCCGTTCAGCAGCTCAGGAAGGATGAATGGAATGCTGTCGAGGAAAACAAGTTAAGAGCTATAAAATCCACAGTTGACCCATGGCTCACATCTTGCCGTACCTCCAGGTAAGTGATTCTTACACGGCTGCGCATCGGTCACTGTAGATTAAGTCATGGTTTTTTAATGGCTCGTGAGGAACCGCCCCTTTGTGAGACGTGTGACACCCGTGTTACCGTTTCACATATTTTAACTGAGTGTGTCCAGTTTAGGGACACACGACAGCAGATTGGATTATCAGGTGATCTGTCAGTTATTTTAGGAAATGATCCTGACAATGTCGATCTGCTGTTTCGATTTTTAAAAGAAACCGGTCTTGACCGGTTTATCTGATTTTATTTATTTATGTACATTTAGGCCCCTTTACAGCCTTTATGATGTTTTCTTTATATTTTACTCGATTATATTATACCTTTTTTTTTCTTCACTTATAATTGTTTTACTTTGCTGTATGTCAATTTTTTTATTTTGTTTTCATTTTATTGATTTTACTTTTGTTTGGTTTACATTCTGTTTCTTTACAAACGCTAATGACCTCTGATGTCGAGCGTCTATAATTCACAATTCATTCATTCATTACAGACGCTAATGACCTTTGTTGTCGAGCGTCTGTAATCCACAATTCATTCATTCAGAACCATGCAAGGTTGACGCATGCGCACAAAACCGATAAAAACAGTTTCGTTACCGTTTCAAAACGATCAATTTATAGTAGGTTGGAAGATAACTAATATCATTCATATAATATCATTGACTTTGTACGAAGTACGCAGCTTATATGGTACGGACATGTAAGACGAATGACGGGGGAAAGATGGTCTAAGAAGGTAATAGACTGGGCCCCAGAAGAGAGAGGAAAAAGAGGAAGAGCCCCCAGGGGGAACATTGGAATGTCGTTGTTTATAGCAATTGGATTCTAATGTTCTTTGGGAATTGGCGAACCCAGGGAAACCCGAGCACGCACCAGTCGGTTGTGTACCCGGCTGGGTGATTTATTTAGGGACTATTATGAAGGAAGGACAGTCGCAACCTTTTTTTTCTTCTTCTGTTCTTCCCTCTTTTTTGTTGATGTTAGCGGTCTTGTCCCTCCGTTATGGGTACACTTGTGTTGCTGTCCTTTGTTTGTAGTAGTCCCTAATAGTACACCTGCGTGTTTGCCGTGCGCGGTGACCCGTAAGGCGGAAAAGAGGATCCTGGCAGTTGAGGTTTGCCTGGGTGCACCAACACACTGCTTTGGCCTCCGCTTCGCTGTAAACGGGCGGCTAGACCTAACCCAGTCTAGTCAATCGGCTAACGTCGTGTATATCTAGTATTCCGGCGGGGTGAGCCAGTGTCTTTTGATGGAGTGGCGCCGTCTCTTGAGCTGACTATATCACCGTGTAGCCCTGGCGCTCTGTACCGGTTTGCGGTCATCGTCCCCTTGTTGGGCTCCGTGGTGGGCGGGGAGCACGGGTGATGAATTTTATAGGAATACTATGCAAAACTTTCCTCCCTTAACCAGCCCTCCCTCTAAGAGAGGGCGTATTAATGAAGAAAATTTGAACTTGTTATTTGGCAACGATTCAAGGACCATAACTCCTTGTAATAGGTTTTTGTTAATGCGGAAAGAAAATGGAAGTTTCAATGATGATAGCCCTTTTTATATCAGTAAGCACCTTACAGGGTTATATGGAACGATGAAATGTGTCAAAAAATTGCGTGATGGTTCCTTACTGATAGAGACTTCGTCACAGCAACAGGCTGACAAAATTTTGGCATCTACCAGCATTAAAGCGATAGATATGGTTACTGACGTACCAGTTAAAATTGAATTACATAAACAACTTAATTTTTCCAAAGGCATTATTTATTGTTTTGACTTGCTCAATTGCACTGTCGAAACAATAAAGGAGGAACTTAAAGACCAGGGTGTTACAGACGTTTACAGAATTCATGCGCGTAGAGACGGTCATCTAGTACCTACACCGTCCCATATTCTCACGTTCTGTACACCACAGCCTCCTTCGTCTATTCAAGCTGCATTCTATTTATTAAAAGTACGTCAATATATACCATCTCCCTTACGTTGTTATAAATGTCAAAAGTTTGGTCATTCGCAGAACAACTGTAGCTTTGCCAGTCTTTGTGATAATTGCGGTCAACCGGTACATGAAGATATTCCATGCAAAAGGGTGTCGCATTGCGTTAATTGCGACGGAATTCACTCTGCAAGATCTAGAGAATGTCCACAATACAAAGTGGAGTTCAAGATTCAAGAAATCAGAACAACTGAAAAAATTTCTTTTGCAGAGGCCAAACGCAAATACCGAGAATCCGTCCCATCATTCACACGATCTTTCGCAACCATTGCTGCCGTTCCAATCGTCAAAGTAGACATGTCAACACAGACATGTGACATGTCTACACAAACCGAAATTTCCCCTTCCAGTTCCAAAATTGTTGCCAAAAAAGCAAATAAAAATAAAAATAAAAAGAGTCCAGACAATAGATCAAGATCGCCAGTTAAGAAGGCGATATCACCAACAAAACCTCTTGTTGAAAAAAATAAAACCTCTCCGGTAAAGAAAACCAAGGTTATCTTAAACCGGGATAATAGTCATACTATGACTATTACACGTACACGTATCGACCATAGCAGCAGTGCAGACTCTGCTATAGACGAAGATATATCCCGACCTCCTCACCACCGTAGTGAGGTGGCGAGGAATAAAAAGAGGTAGCTTTTATCTTCTTATAATTACCATTCAATTTCTTACAGTGGAACATGAACGGCTTTTATATTCATTTCAGTGAATTGAAACTCCTCCTTAACGATCATAATGCTACTGCTATTAGTTTACAGGAAACACATTTAAAAGACACAAACACTCCGGTTCTTCGTGGTTTTACGATTTATCGTAAAGATAAAACATTCGTTGAACGTGCCAGTGGCGGAGTGGCAGTTATAGTCCGAAACAATGTGTTTTCCGAAATTGTCCCATTACAATCTAACTTACAGGTCATCGCTGTCAGGCTTTATGCGCCGAATCCGGTAACTTTGTGTTCAATATACATTCCTCCATCTGAGCAACCGACACTTGCAACCATTGGATCTGTTCTAGATCAACTTCCACGCCCCTTTATCATCATGGGGGATTTTAATGCCCACAATCCCACTTGGGGTTCCAATCATGTGGATGCTCGTGGAAGGCTAATGGAGACGTTGATTCTAAATCAAAACTTGGTTATATTGAACACAGGTTCCAATACACATTTCTCGGCTGCAAATGGGACATTTTCAACTATCGATCTTACTCTCTGCTCTTCTTCTATCGCCTCATCATGTGAATGGGAAGTAAATGCCGATCTTTGTAGCAGTGACCATTTCCCAATCATTTGTCGACTTCTTTCGTTCCATGTGGATGAAAGGCGCTCCCCAAAGTGGATAATAAAGGAAGCTGATTGGTCACGGTTCCAAGAAGCTCTTGATATCGGCGAAATGAACTTTGGCAATGTTGATGCTGCTGTAGAGCATTTCACGGATGCGGTCATCGAGGCGGCTTTAGCTGCAGTCCCACGCACGTCAACCACACCGCGACGTGTGCCTGTTCCCTGGTGGAATCAGGCTTGTCGGGATGCCATCCGTGAACGTCGTAAAGCTCTCCGTCGCTTCAAAAATAATATGACGGATGAAAATCGTATTATTTTCATGCAAAAGCGTTCCATTGCCAGACGTATCATAGCAGAGAGTAAGAAGCAGTCATGGAGTGAGTTTGTTTCCACTGTAAGAAGTTCTACTCCCGCCCGCGAAGTATGGGAGAAAATTCGGAGGATCTCTGGCAAACAGAGTTTTAATTATATTTCTGGATTGGTAATGGGGAATGATATAATTACGGCGCCTGAAGAAGTCGCCGATCACATGGGTTCATGCTACGCAAAAGTCTCGAGTTCCGCAAACTACCTTGAGCGTTTTTCTGCTCAGAAAAATCAAGCAGAACAAGTTGCATTAAACTTTTCCTCAGAAAATGAGGAAAACTACAACGTACCTTTCTCCTCGTGGGAACTGCAGTCGAGTTTGCATGATTGCCATGATACTTCTCCAGGATCTGACGATATTCATTACCAATTTTTGAAAAAGCTACCTCCCTCCGGATCGATATTCCTTCTCAAGATGTTTAATTTAATCTGGTACACCAATACGTTTCCTACCGCTTGGTGTAATTCTATTATAGTGCCGTTGTTGAAGCCCGGTAAAGACCGGAAACAAGCATCAAGTTATCGTCCTGTCTCACTGACTAGCTGTTTATCAAAACTCCTCGAACGTATGATCAACCGACGATTGGTTTGGATTCTTGAATCCAGACGATTGATCACGAATGCCCAGTGTGGCTTTCGTAAGCACCGTTCAACTATAGATCATCTAGTCAGGTTAGAGTCCGCAATACAGGACGCTTTTCTTAACAAGCAGCACTTGGTAGCGGTCTTTTTCGACCTTGAAAAGGCTTACGACACTACATGGCGGTATGGAATACTCCGAACATTACACAAATGGGGTATCAGAGGACATCTTGGGAATTTTATAAATAATTTTTTATTAGAGCGTTACTTTCAAGTCCGTATCGGCAACACTTTGTCTAGTATCTTTGCACAGGAGAATGGTGTTCCACAGGGTTCGGTTCTTAGTGTCACTCTTTTTTCCATCGCTATTAATGGCATAATTGACAGCATTCCATCGTCTGTAGAGTCATCGCTCTACGTTGACGACTTGGCGATCTACTGCTCGTCAAAGTACATTCGTACTGCACAACGTCATCTGCAGTTGGCCATTAATAGCATCCAGAACTGGACAACCAACAATGGGTTTAAATTTTCCGTTGGGAAAACCCAGTGTGTGCACTTTTGCCGCATTCGTAGTTGTTATAAGGAACCATTCTTATATCTTTATAATACGCTCATATCTGTGCAAGATACTGCCCGATTTTTAGGACTCACTTTTGACCGGTCGTTAAATTGGAAGGCTCATTTTAATATTTTAAAGAGGAAGTCGACGTCTTCCCTTAATATTTTAAAAATTTTATCCAGTACCACGTGGGGTGCAGACCGTACGGTTTTGCTGCGAATTTATCGTGCAGTCGTACGGTCTAAATTGGATTACGGTAGCATCGTGTACGACTCAGCACGTGAGTCGTACATCAGGACGTTAAACGCTGTTCATCACGCCGGAATCCGATTGTCAACCGGAGCGTTTCGATCGAGTCCTGTTGTTAGCATTGCCGCTGAATGCGGAGAGCCTCCACTGAACATCCGGCGGAAACGCAATATGCTATCCTACGTCTCTAAGCTCCGAAGTCAACCTGATCACCCTACTTACAGTTGCGTATTTCAACCTCGTTTTTCTTCTCTGTATAGACGGAGAAGAAATGCATCACGTCCTCTCGGTATCAGGTTGACCCTTCTTCTAGATGAACTTCCGTTGGCGCTTCCTAGAACTCTTAAAGTCGGCCGTAATTCTGTACCTCCGTGGTTGATTCCTGAGCCCGTCATCGACATGTCACTTTCCATTCATCCTCGAAATTCAACAACTCCAGAGCTCTATCGCCAGCTTTTTCTGGCGTGGCTGGATCAGAATCGAGACTATCGTTCCGTTTACACGGATGGTTCGAAGTCTCTCGACCGAGTTGGTTGCGCGTTCGTCACCGATAACGCCAGTGTTGGATATAAGTTGTCTCAAGAGTGCAGTATTTTTACTGCAGAGTTATATGCAATCTTGCAGGCCTTGAGACATGTGCACGGTCCGCACAAATATGTTATTTGCAGCGACTCTTTGAGTGCTCTACAGGCATTGCAGCGTTCCTATCCCAGCCACCCTCTTATTTGTTTAATTCAGGACAAATTGTACTCGTTGAAAAGAGGTGGAACCACTGTCCGTTTTTGTTGGGTTCCCGGCCACATGGGAATCGCTGGCAACGAGTTAGCTGACACTGCAGCTAAAGACGCTGCAAATAACGGTCAGAGCGTGTTTTGCGTTATCGGTGACGACCTCAAGAGCATACTGATTTCAGCCGTTCAGCAGCTCTGGAAGGATGAATGGAGTGCTGTCGAGGAAAACAAATTAAAGTATATAAAATCTACAGTTGACCCATGGTTCACATCTTGCCGTCCCTCCAGGTGGGAGGAAGTGGTCCTTACACGGCTGCGCATCGGTCACTGTAGATTGACACATGGTTTTTTGATGGCTCGTGAGGATCCGCCCCTCTGTGAGACGTGTGACACTCGTGTCACCGTTTCGCATATTTTAATAGAGTGTGTCCAGTTTAGGGACACACGACAGCAGATCGGATTGTCAGGTGATCTGTCGGTTGTTTTAGGAAATGATCCTGACAATGTAGATCTGCTGTTTCGATTTTTAAAAGAAACCGGTCTTGAACGGTTTATTTGATTTTATTTATTTGTATACATTTAGGCCCTTTTACAGCCTAAATGGTTTTTTCTTTATATCACTACATTATTTTATATGACACATTGTATTTGTAGCTATTAGATTTTATTTTGTTGTATGTCAACTTTTGTTTTTGTATTGATTTTGCTTTGGTTTTATTGTTTTTGGTTTTCTTTTGTTTACTTTTTTATTTTTAGACGCTAATGACCTCTGTTGTCGAGCGTCTATAATCTACAATTCATTCATAAAAAGAGGAAGACTATGCAGAAGTTGGGGAGAGGGCATACAAGAAGCGATGGTGGAGAGAAGATTAAAAGAAGGAGAATGGGATGACAGAGATTTATGGAGATTGCGGGCGGGAAAACAACTTTTGTTGTAAAAAACCCCGATATATATTGTAAACATATTAATTCCTTCGAAAAGCGTAAGGCTAGACGCGCGGGTACCGCTAGTAAGAATTTATAATATTTAGTAACCTATATATAAGGTGTCTTCAAAGACACTTAACACACTAATTCTACCACATATTACTGAAACCAAAATTAGCCGATTTAAGCCAACTTACCTTCTTACAAATTTGCTTAGTTTGGGCGCTATACGGCCCTGAAGTTACAATTTTGAAATCGTTTTTTTGTTATAAATTTAAAACGGCTTGTGCGATTTTGCTTAAATTTGGCACGTTGACATAGTTTTATGGAACAAAAAAACCCATATCAAAATTATGATTAATATTAATCCATAGGCGTAGAACTCGGTTTTTTTAATATTTGAACGTTTCAAAATTCTACGCCAATGGAAGAAAAGGAGTTTAAGTATAAAATTTAGATTCAGTAACTTATTTACTACAAAAAAGCTACTCTTAATAAGACTCGATTACTTTCACGTGCTCCGAATGAGTGATAATAGATGGACATACAGGTCCACGGTGTGGTTGCCAATAGCAGGAAAGCGTAACGCTGGAAGGCAGAAAAGTAGATGGCGAGATGAAGGTGCTAAATTCGCTGGATCTTTATGGCATCGAAAAATGACAAATAACATTAATTTGGGGAAGGCCTTTGCCCAAAAATGGGACAGTTAGGCTATTATTATTATTATGGTGTTAGGAATATGTGGTAGGATTTTGTAAAGACCTTTTAAAGACATCCTGTATATCGTTAGAAAGGTGGGATGCAATAGTGATGGTGAAACGAGACAGTGTGGATATGTCACTAGACACATTGAGATACATGTTTGGTTGGCTGACATGAAGGTTCCTTAGTTGCGACTTGCGAGCCCAGAGGCATTGACAACAACTCACAACTATCGCCGGTCGATCCCTCAAGCAGCCAGCTCTCGCTTTCTCATCTTCAACTTACTAACCCAACACAATTCTCTCCAATGAGTCTTGTCGCGATCGTAGGAAATACACTCTATCTATACTGTACTATGAAGTGTATAATACCATACACTATATACGTAAAGAGAGAGAGACGGATGTAGGCACGTCATCTACTAACTCTACACCGTATGTATATATACAGAAACAGACTACTCAATTTGAATCAGATGTCATAGCAATCGTGGGTAACATACATAATGTATTGGGCCGTCACCACCACCCTCTCATCTTATCTCATCTCATCTATCGGCTGCCATTTCTTCGTACCTCCATACATACTGTAATAACCCTGACTACAATAAACCACTGAACACCTATGCTTTTGGTCCGGTAAATTTATATTCTCAGATGAAATTTTCGAAAATGAAGAAATATTAATTATCTACCCATTTGTAAAAGATATCAATCTTCAAATCCATAAGCACCACATCGTTTTATCAGATTATCGAAAATCAGCTCTGTCTGACGTTTTTATAATTATTTTGAACTTCCGATTTTGTGTTCATTTATTGTTCAGTTTTGGGTTGGATGTGATGGGAAGCAAAGCCACAAGACCTGTATTAGCAAATACACTATATTGTCGGCCGGGTTTGGCACTGCGACCCGAGTTTTATCTGTACTAATATTATAAAGAAGTAAACTTTGTGTGTTTGTTTGTTTGTAATGGATAAACTCAAAAACTAATTAACTGATTTTAAAAATTCTTTCACCTATAGAAAGCTGCATTATCAGCGAGTAACATGGGTTATATTTTATTTTCAAAAAAAATAGGGGTGGGGTAATAAATCATAAATTCTTATCTCTGGAACTACTAAACCGATCCTAAAAATTCTTTCACTAATAGAAAGCTACGCAGGGGGAGAGATTCTCGCGGGGGATAACAAATTAACAATATACTAAATATACGTGAGCGGACCGCTATTAAATCATAATTTCATACCACCCGGGTGAAGCCGGGACGGGCCGTTAGTTTTTTTATAAAGGAATAAATAAATATTTGACTCATGGTCATTTTTTTTAATATTAAATACCAGATCTACATATTACATGTTATACAAATTGTATCAAATTAAAGCTGTGCATAGGCCGTTCTGTATGTAAGACAGAGATCGATATATAAAGTATTAAGTAAGAATGAGATAAATAATCACTAAAGGAAGTTACTGTGGTTACTGTAAATAAATAATATTTATACAACCTAATAACGTCATCTTTGTTTTTTCGCTCTTTCTATGCTGTAAATGTAATTAATACAAAATATTAAATAATTAAATATGAAATGCCAATAAGCAGGGTTTTATTAATATAACTAATAATTTAGGAGGTTAAAAAAATAAATACTAGGTACCTAGCATGCGGCCAGTAAGTCTGAAAAATCTTTAGTTAAACGAAAGTAGAAATAGCATTGCCAGGTATTGGCGAGAGAGCAAGGTACATACTAGGCGGCACAAATCGAACAAAGAAGGAGAAGATTTTTACACAATAAACTCTCGGACGGTTTTGACTTTTGAATGATGTCGAGCGCGCTCTTTTTGATTTAGCGACGGACGAAATCCGTCCGGATTTCGTAATATCTGGTACAAAAGTTTTTACAATTATTTTATTAATTAATTTATTAAGTGTTCGAAAAGACCTCCACGTTCTGCCAAACAATATCCTAATCGATTACAAAAATTTCCCCTCACATTGGCTAACATTTGATGGTCAACGGACTGACATGCATTAGAAATTTTGAAAGGCAGCTACAAATAATTTTATTATGTCGGCGGTTGAATTACCACCATAAAACCAATTTAATTATTTGGATTTATCAATAATTTCAGTAGTGACTATTTTTACTTCAGAAAACAACGATGACGCTATCAGGTTGTTCGTTATTATTTATTTACAGTAACCACAGTAACTTCCTATTAGCGTTCATTTATCTCATTCTTACTTATTGCTTTATGTATCAATCTCTGTCTTACACACAGAATGCCCTATGCACAGGTTTAATTTGATACAATCTGTACATGGTAAGGAGTACTACAGAGATGTAACGATAAAGGGTGTTCTGCCCACTGCACTATGAATTATAATACATTATTATATTAGTAACTAGCCGTTACCCGTGGCTTCGCCCACGTATTTTTCGATTTATGATTTATTATCCCCCCCCCTGCGAGAAATTCTTCTCCTGCGAAGCGAAGCCGGGCTAGTGGTGTTTATTCGCTCGGATTTTATTAATACATTATTCACTCGCTTCGCTCGTTCACTCGAATATTAATAATACATTATTCACTCGCTTCGCTCGTTCGCTCGAATATTAATAATACATTACTCACTCGCTTCGCTCGTTCGCTCGAATTTTATTAATACATTTTTGCTCACCTACGTTATATAAGGAACTCCTGTGGAAAATTTCATGCTTCTAACTTCAAAAATGATGAACTTCCATACAAACTTTCATCCCCTATTTAACCCCCTTAAGGGATGAATTTTCAAAAATCCTTTCTTATTGCTCATCTACGATATATAAGGAACTCCTGTGCAAAATTGCATGCTTCTAGCTTCAAAAATGACGAACTTCCATACAAACTTTCATCTCCTATTGAACCCGCTTAGGGGATGAATTTTCAAAAATACTTTCTTATTGCTCACCTACGTTATATAGGGAACCCCTGTGCAAACTTTCATGCTTCTAACTTCAAAAATGACGAACTTCCATACAAACTTTCATCCCATTTTTAACCCCCTTAGGGGATGAATTTTCAAAAAAATATTTTTTAGTGCTCACCTACGTTATATAAGAAACTCCTGTGAAAAATTTCATGCTTCTAACTTCAAAAATGAAAAACGTCCTTTTATCCCCTATTTAACCCCCTTAATTGATGAATTTTCAAAAATCCCCTCTTAGTGGGTGCCTACGTCACAAAAGGAACCTACTGTCCAAATTTCAAGTTTATATCTTCAGCGGTTTGAGCTGGGCGTTGTCTGTCAGTCAGTCAGTAACGGAACTGTTTTATATATATAGATTGGTAAATAAATAAATAATAATCTGATTGTTCACTATAATGAAAAGTTAGAAATCAGTCACTTTCGCTTAGTAACACATCTTGTGGCAGGCGTTTTTTAAGCCTGTTATTGTGGCTTTTTTGGCCTAGTTAGAAGTAGGTCGCGCTGGGACATTGATTAATGTTGTCGAAGAATTTTTTTGCTGTTTTTCGGATAAACTCGGTGATAGTCGGTACGTTTAGTTTTCTGTGTAGTTGGTGGTTCCGAATAAACCATGGCGAGTTAGTGATGATTCTCAGTATCTTATTTTGAAAGATCTGTATTTTTTTTAATGTGTTTGGTTTGCAGAGCCCCAGACAGTGGATGCATAGGTAACCAGAGGGCGGAGTACTGATCGGTATAGTAGTAGAGAGCATTTTGTTCTAAGTGATGATTTTCTATTAAGAATCGGGTATAGCTGTCGTAAGCGTGCGTACTGCGTATCCTTGGTTTAATTTGTTGTTAATATGATACTCCCCGGTAAGTCTTCGGTCCAGGTATACTTCAAGATATTTGGCTGCTTCATCTTTAGGTTCCCAAGGTATGTCCGTGTCATGAATTTTTAAACAGGGTGGGTCCTGCGGCCGGCGGAGTGTGAAGATTTTTGTTTCGCACTTGGCTGGGTTTAGTTGTATACGCCATTTATCCATCCAGTTAACTGTTTCGGTTTAAAACAATTGTAGTTGTTCTGCGGCAACGTTTCATGGTCATTTTTACAAAATTTTCTTGTAAAAATGAGAAGTATAATAAATCGTTATGAAAATTATAGCGTTGTAACAGTAAAAAAAATTTAAAAAAACGCATTAAAATGTAGAAAATACATATCTTTCCCTTCTACAACGTTTAAAAGTGTGAGAGACCCACTGTACCTATATTTCATTTAATTCATCGAGTGCCCCCACGCTTTTAAACGTTATACAAGAGAAAGAAATTTATTTTCTACTTTTATTTATTTATTTATTTATTTATGTCTACAAACAGGCGTAAGCGTTTGATACAAGCTTTTTTTAGAGTTTTTTGAAACTATAAATTTTATTTTTTAATTTTTTGGTCTCCGATCAATTTCAACTCTTACGGCACTAGAGTACAGTAATTATCTGATATGAGGGAGGTAGTATTCATATTACTCAGGGAGAGTACGACTTTCTATTAGTGAAAGGTTTTTTAGAATCAGATCAGTAGTTCCAGAGATAAGAATTTATGAATTATTACACACCTTTACCGCGAGAATCTCTCCTCCTGGTGTTGGTAGGATTCCGCCAATACGCTAAAATTCAAAAGAATTTCACGTTTTGTAAAAAATTAATTAACTCAAAAATTTATTTTGAAATCTGAATAAAACACAGCACTTCTGGAATCATAAGGAACATTGAAAAAAATTTTATCAAAATCTGTCAAATAGATTTTAAGTTAAATCATGCCAAATATGCATACATAAATATATAATACACGCGCGCGCGCGCGCTCACACTCACTCTCACTAACACACACACACACATACATACAAAGAATTTTATGTATTAGTATAGATGAATTTAAGAAAACAAATTTAAGAGAACGCCACAAATCATCAAATTACAAACAGAACTCCCGAGAATTAAAAAATGTTTGTTTTTTTTAATTGTGCAGAAACTTTAAGGTGTAGAGATAAATGTATAGGGACAATAAGTATTCTTTTCACAAGAGCTTTCAATCAAAAAAGAAAATCGAAATCGCGCCATTAGGAGCTGAGATACAAAAAAATTTAATGCGGTTAATGACGACCATCTTTAATGGCTGCCATTCTGGTGTTCTACATGGATTTTCAAGTGGCTCCTGTCGCGTAGCTGCTTTTCACCGACTGCGTTTACTTTTACTTAAGGGGTGAAAAACCGGCTCTCACTTGACTTCTTTATTCCTGTCAACCAGTTTATTTGATTCTCTCGAATCATATTAACTGACTGGGTTCAGAAGTATTCAATACCAGGAGGTGCGAACAGATATGGGAATGAGCCTTCTCTAATTTGGGAAATTTAATATACCCCTATGTCGACGGTCCCACGCTTGTGGTCGACGACTTGAATACCTTCCTTGAAATATATTTTCTCTCTTTAAGACTCTGAAACGCAAATACCCGTATAGTGTTTGATATAAAATGACGTTGTCGAGTTCAGGAGAGCGGTTTGTCTCCGTGAAACTTCGACGTGTTAATGCGGTTCACACCGACTGGAGAAACTGAAACGAATTTCAAATCCCCGGGTCTGTGGTTCCTGTGAAATTGTGTAATTTAATGATTAGTTTAACTCGACCCTACATCCCTCTAGTGCGTTTGATGTGATTTTTTTATGCGGTGGCGTCGTCGTTTTTCAGGAAACGATTAGCTTCCGTGAACGAGCGTGAATGTTGGATCGCCCAAGTTGGGGAACACGAGCAAGCTCAAATCCCCGGGCCTAGGTTCTCCTGTGAATGTGTTAATGTTGTCGACATGATTCGATTCTCGGGTGATCGATAAAATCTCTGTGAGAAACTCCAATATAGATCTCTAGTATCCGGCCCCAGGGGAAACAAGCAATGTCTCGCTTTAAAATCCCCATTAGAGCGGACACCGTTCAATAGATAACCGAATATCAACCAGAAAATTGCATTGCATTAACCATGCTTATACGCATTTCGTGATTATTACGTGTTCATCTACGCTGAATTCACAACGATAGACTTTTTCAAGTACATACATAAAAATAACAATATTTATGAAAATTAATATTAATTACTAACCATAGCAAGATACATAATCGTACATAATTTAATAAATCAAATTATTTTGTCCACTATCCTGCGATTTTGCTTAATTTTATTATAATCACGATGGACAAGATTTCTAATATAAATTGTTTCAATTCTTAAATATTAATAATTTTCGAGTTATTTGCAAAAAACTGATCTCCATTTTTTTGGAGTCTCTAATAGTTAATTTCTTTTGCAATTTTTTATGTGCGGTTCGAAACTTTCGCACATTTTTCTAGACGTTATTACGAATCCAATGAGTTATCACAGATATTTTAACTAACAGTAGCAAGAATTAACACGTTTTTCAACTTGTGAACTAGCCTATATCATTATAAATTTGTACATTTATATATTTTTTAATTTCCAATGGCTACCTGATCATCGTTTAGTTATGATGCACCGACTCCACAATTTTTCTCAAAACTTTTGTTAGATACGTTATACTTCAGTAATTTTAGACATTAGTACGACCCATCTGCAGAATAATTCCCAGTTAGCTGATTTTTTTTTATATACCTTCGTTATGGTGTTTTAAAAAACGTGTAAAAAGTCCTCATCGATATCGTGCCGGCGTTGCCAGATATTCGAGGTTCAAGTTCATGATAGACGGTTTTTTGCGAATTTCTCGGTTCCATTCTTTTTTTTATAAAAAATAGTAATTATCAATCTTGTAGAAGACGAAATTATCTACAACTTTTGTATAAACATTTTTTGTCTACGATTTATAGTTTTTCTTATTTAAGTACCCGCGGCTTCTCCCTCCTCGATTTTACATAACGGGATTATGTTGTAACGTTTACGTCTTAAATTAATCTAGGGGTCTACCCAAACGTTAACTGAATAAAAAAAAAATATATCAAATTTTTCAAGTTATTTATTACAAATAGATTGCAAATTAGCAAAACATAAAATCTAATTCAAACAAAATAATGCAATTGACGATGAATATAGGTTTACAACAAAACAAATAAAGAAACACGAAAAAAAAACTTAATGGAGAAATGACAGTTTCTAATTCAAAAATCAACAATTATTTAAATTTAGTGATTCAATTAATTAAGTCGGTAACTCACATTATTAGATGTCCAAGGTAACGAACACTAAAACGGCAATATTCTAATGCACTGTACTTTTTACTGGTAAATATATTATGCAGTCTTATCGAAGTAAAAAAAAATATTTTTCTAACGAATAGTATCAACGTAATTCACGGACGACGACCCATTTATCTCTCTCAAAAAAAATAACCGCAGTGTCTTTGAGACGGCGGTCCCGACCTTGACAAAGTCAATTAAAGGTCGGGCTGTTACATCAGGGATGTTACAATGTTGCTTCCCGAGGGCCTAACAAAATGATTTGTAGTTTTATTTTAAGTTGAACTTT
>JBDIXK010000059.1:0-27609 GCA_039654895.1 Mongoloraphidia duomilia
GAATTCTCGACTATTATACTCCTTATCTAAATAACGTCAAATTGAACTGTAAATTTTTTCGTGATCTCTGACCAAATTTTATACTAAAAACAGTCTTCATAAAATATGGAAACGCTATTTTCGCTTTAAATGAACGTAAATTTACACTTTTGTTAATTATTTTTTATATAAAATAAGATTTTTATACCTAACGATTATTTTGAATTTTAGCGCTAATTAAACTAATAATTCGTTCTTTTGTCTCCAACTGACAGTTCGAGAGACAGCATTATCTATGGACATTCCGTTTATTTGCATCTTCGTCTGACTCTAACACATATCATGACTTCTCTCTCTTTGCTCTTGGTCGTTTTAATACTCAAATATCTATGCTAATATCAAACGATCCGGCTCGTACAATCGTTCTAATGCAATCTAAAATTCACATTTTACATAAATTTGACAAAAAGTACCGGTCCTAAACCCAAACTAAATCTAATTTGTCATTTGCAGTAACAAAGTGACAGCTATTAAAAGTTTAACATTTCGATGCTGTATTGTTTATATATTTTTAAAAATGACATTATCCGCTGTAAAAAATGCAACGTGACTTTTATATGCATCTCTGTCTTTTCTCTGTCGCACTCATTAAGCAAACGGCGGCTCTTGGCGAAATCGAAAATTGGATTTTATAATCTAAAATTATGGCTAGCGGCTCGAGGATACATTTAAAAAGAATCTATAATTCACAATTTATCCAATATTGACAAAAAGTACCCGCCCTAAATCCATTTTTATGCCCGATTTTCATCTTTAGTCTCAAAGTGACAGCCGATAATGAGTGTTATATTCGCAATGCATTTGTTTTGAATTTTCATCTATCGTAAACGGGTGACTTAAAGAATGACATACGTCGTTCGGACACACTATTTACTTGCGTCTCAGACACACCGATGGATTTTCAATTCCGTCTCTCTTCTACGCGTTGATCACTCGCTTAAGTTAGACGGTGTCTTTTTCACTTTTTGCTCAATTCAGAGTAAAATCGCGTGAGACACCGTCTAAACTACGTCGAAAAAAACAATAACGCCGAAATTTGTCTACGAATTAAAACGTTAAAAAAAGTCGTTTTGAGCGTATCTTTTGCACTTTCTAGTTAGAGTTTTTTCTTCCCGTTCGTTTAAAACACGTCCCGACACTGTACGTTAAAAATTGACCGAGATATGAGCGATTTGCGGCTCCGTGTTAATCAAATGGGCTTTTTTTATTTTCGCGATGGCGCCCGAAATTTCAGCCGAAAACGCCCCGACGTACACCCCATTAAAAGTGTTCAAAATGGCCAAAAGTTTCCGATAAACGGCGCATCGGTGCGATTTTTTCTCGATTTTAGCCGAGCTTTCAAACACGGCCGCAATGTTAATCTTATGGCCGATTTGTCGCACTTTGAAAAATCGCCGGGGCTACGCCCCTCAAACGCAAGACACGCCAAATAGCCTATACGTAGCAACAATGCTCCTCTATCTAGCGATTTTTTTCACGAATTTTTTCCTCCAAACACTCTTAATTTCCATAACTTGAAACGTTTTTTTTTCTAAATTTTTGCCTTTTAATATATAGAAGACTAGTTTTACCTGCGCAAAACTTTTTTGCATGTGGCTTAACAGTTTTTTAAAGTCCAAGTGTTTTGGTATAGGCCTGCGGCGCCGGCGGCCCTTCGGGCCGCCCTTCTGCCTTTGTTTGCAACGTAAAACTTTTTTGCATGTGACTTTGCCATAGTTTTCAAAGATTGATGTGTTTTGATACAGGCCTGCGGCATCAAAAGTAATTTACAAATAGAAAATATTTTTACATGTGACTTTGCTACAGTTTTCAAAGATTGATGTGTTTTGATACAGGCCTGCGGCGCCATAGGTTATTTGCGTATACAAAACTTTATTAGCATATTGTGTATTTGCGATAGTTTTCAAAAGTTGGTGTGTTTTGATACAGGCCTGCGGCGCCAGATATGCGGCCCTTCGGGCCGCCTTTCAACCATTTTTTGCAAATGCTAAACTTTTTTGCCCAATTGTGTGTTTGCAATAGTTTTCAAAGATTGATATGTGTTTTGAGACAGGCCTGCGGCGCAAGATATGCGGCCCTTCGGGCCGCCGGTCTGACATTATTTGCACAGAAACATTTTTTCATGTGTCTTTGCAATAGTTTTCAAAAATTGAAATAGGTCTGCGGCGTCAAAAATGCAGCCCTTCATTATAATGAAGTCAGTATTTGGCCGCCAATTTGAAATCTGACGCCCTTTTATTTTTTTGTGTCCTATGAAACTCTCATATATCAATTTTCAAAAGGATCGGATAATTTTTACAAAACAGTTCATATGGCCGCCATTTTGAAAAATCTGAAATAATTTTATTTTTTTGGGTCCTATGAAACTCTTAAATATCAATTTTCAAAAGGATCGGATAGTTTTTACAAAAGATTCCATATGGCCGCCATTTTGAAAAATCTGACGTCATTTTATTTTTTTGTGTCCTATGAAACTCTCAAATTTCAATTTTCAAAAGGATCGGATAATTTTTACAAAAAATTACATATGGCCGCCATTTTGAAAAATCTGACGTCATTTTATTTTTTTGTGTCCTATGAAACTCTCAAATATCAATTTTCAAAAGGATCGGATAATTTTTACAAAAGAGTCCATATGGCCGCCATTTTGAAAAATTTGACGTCATTTTATTTTTTTGTGTCCTATGAAACTCTCAAATATCAATTTTCGAAAGGATCGGATAATTTTTACAAAAAAGTACATATGGCCGCCATTTTGAATTTGAAAAAACTGACATCATTTTATTTTTTTGTGTCCTATGAAACTCTCAAATATTAATTTTCAAAAGGATCGGATAGTTTTTACTAAAGAGTCTATATGGCCGCCATTTTGAAAAATCTGACGTCATTTTATTTTTTTGTGTCCTATGAAACTCTCAAATATCAATTTTCAAAAGGATTGGATGATTTTTACAACAGAGTACATATGGCCGCCATTTTGAAAAATCTGACGTCATTTTATTTTTTTGTGTCCTATGAAACTCTCAAATATCAATTTTCAAAAGGATCGGATGATTTATATAACAGAGTACATATGGCCGCCATTTTGAAAAATCTGACGTCATTTTATTTTTTTGTGTCCTATGAAATTGTCAAATATCAATTTTCAAAGGGATCGGATAATTTTTACAAAAAAAATTTCAAATGCCATTTTGAAATCTGACGTCATTTAATTTTTTTGTGTCCTATGAAACTCTCAAATATCAATTTTCAAAAGAATCGATTAATTTTTACAAAAGTACCTAGTTAAGAGTCGGCCAATCCATATTCCTTCAGTAAAGGCTCTGCCCCCTACACATGCTAATTTCTTGACATGAATAGTACTTTTATTTTTCTTATAACCGATCTCTATGATTATACTATTGGAAAAGAATATGTAATCTGTCAAAAATAATGTAGCTTTAATATTGAAAAAACTGGGCAGTTGTCTCTATACATTTCGCAGACCCCCAATTAAACGCCCATTTGACTAAAAACATGTAAAAAAAATATTTTTGTCTGCATATGTTAGGTTAGAATCTGAAATGTCAAATTGGACTTCTCGACTGTACTCCTTATCTATAAACGTCAGATTGAACTGTACATTTTTTCGTGATCTCTGACCAAATTTTATACTAAAAACAGTCTTCATAAAATATGAAAACGCTATTTTCGCTATAAATGAACGTAAATTTACACTTTTGTTAATTATTTTTTATATAAAATAATATTTTTATATTTAACGATTATTTTGAATTTTAGCGCTAATTAAACTAATAAATCGATCATCTTTTGTTGTTTTGTTGTTCAAGAGCTGGGATAATCTATGGACATCCAATATATTTGCATCTTCGTCTTACATATTGAGACATACCTCAGCCCTTGGCCGTTTTAAAAACTTAAATATCCAAGCTAATATCGCAGGCTCCGCCTCATACATAGGCTCTAATAGACTCTAATATAAACATTTTACATAAATTTGACAAAAAGTACCGGTCCTAAACTCAAACTGAAGCTAATTTGTCATTTGCAGTAACAAAGTGACAGCTATTAAAAGTTTAACATGTCGATGCTGTATTGTTTATATATTTTTAAAAATGACATTATCCGCTGTAAAAAATGCAACGTGACTTTTATATGCATCTCTGTCTTTTCTCTGTCGCACTCATTAAGCAAACGGCGGCTCTTGGCGAAATCGAAAATTGGATTTTATAATCTAAAATTATGGCTAGCGGCTCGAGGATACATTTAAAAAGAATCTATAATTCACAATTTATCCAATATTGACAAAAAGTACCCGCCCTAAATCCGTTTTTATGCCCGATTTTCATCTTTAGTCTCAAAGTGACAGCCGATAATGAGTGTTATATTCGCAATGCATTTGTTTTCAATTTTCATCTATCGTAAACGGTTGACTTAAAGAATGACATACGTCGTTCGGACACACTATTTACTTGCGTCTCAGACACACCGATGGATTTTCAATTCCGTCTCTCTTCTACGCGTTGATCACTCGCTTAAGTTAGACGGTGTCTTTTTCACTTTTTGCTCAATTCAGAGTAAAATCGCGTGAGACACCGTCTAAACTACGTCGAAAAAAACAATAACGCCGAAATTTGTCTACGAATTAAAACGTTAAAAAATGTCGTTTTGAGCGTATCTTTTGCACTTTCCAGTTAGAGTTTTTTCTCCCCGTTCGTTTAAAACACGTCCCGACACTGTGCGTTTAAAATCAACCGAGATATGAGCGATTTGCGGCTCCGTGTTAATCAAATGGGCTTTTTTTATTTTCGCGATGGCGCCCGAAATTTCAGCCGAAAACGCCCCGACGTACACCCCGTTAAAAGTGTTTAAAATGGCCAAAAGTTTCCGATAAACGGCGCATCGGTGCGATTTTTTTTCGATTTTAGCCGAGCGTTTGAAAATCACTCGCAATGTTAATCAAATGCAATGCAGACCCAACTTTGAAAAATCACCGGGGCTACGCCCCTCAAACGCAAGACACCAAATATAGCCTATACAATAGACCATATTCTCGTCTATTAAGCATTTTTTGCACGAATTTTTTCCTCCAAACACTCTTAAATCCATAAACTTGAAACTTTTTTTTTTTTCAATTTTTGCACTTTAATATATAAAGATGTTTTGGGGTTTATATCGGAACTCCATAGAGTTTTATTAATGCAGAAGAAAGCCATAAGAATTATTTTCAATCTTGGATTTCGTAACAGCTGCAAAAACTATTCTATAAAACATAAAAATTTAACTGCTCCGCTTATCTACATTTTTACTCTCTTTGTTATATTCATAAATGTTTTGAGGATTAATACTCAACTCATAGTACACTGCACAGTTATCAAACACGTTATAATAACTTGATTTTACTCCCTAAACCAAACTTCAGCTTTAAAATTTCTTCCTGCTGAGCTCAAGTCACTTAATAATAATAATAATAATGCCTTTATTGATAAAATAAAAATTTTATCAAATGGTGTGGAAATCAGCAATCGCCTGTGACCGACGGACGGACACCAAAGTGATTTTATAATTAGTGTTTCGTTTGCACGGAATACTAAAAACTCAGTATAGCGGTACAAGAAATCTCTAAACGTATGTATTGTATTGTTTCTCATTAATTGATCTGTTAATAGTTTATATTTGTTTATAATTTGTATCTTGAATTATTTAACGTTTTTCTTACTTTTGCTTTCTTAGATTGGTACTTCTGTACGTTAAAACAGTAATTATTTATTACGAGTTGGTTATACGGGAACGATACTTTAAAACAAGTTATAATGATGAAAAATTGTTTATAAAACAAATGCACATTATTAAACAGACAGTTTGTAGTTCACATCCACGTTATACATATATAGTACCTTTTTCTGAGCATTTTAGAGCTGATTTTATAGATACCTACACTGTTAATCGAGGAAAGTTGACATTTTCAGATTTTTAACGTTGTGTATCAAAAGTGTGTAATGAAAACGATTTTAACCAGTGTTACACGAGCGCAGAGAGCCCTTGGTACATACTGTATTTTTTGACCTACACCCTATAAAGTAGCGGCTTTTGTCTTTATTTTCAGTATTTTCAAGAAGTATAATGTAAGTCAATGACGGTTGATACTGTTTAGTTCTAACAATTTGTTTAATATGAGGTACAGTTTTGGTCAATGCACATTGTATGTGCATCGCAGGCTTGTATTCGTATTTGAAAATTTTAGGTAATAAATTAATAATTGTTTATACCATTATCTAATTCCAATAAATAATTTATTAGGTTCTATCCATCTATAATCCCACTAACCAATCATTAATGAATAGTAATTTTAATTGTAATTAGGTATAGTTAGATTTGATAAAAATGATTTTGTTAACAATTTTGTTTTGTGAGCCCAAACAAGTTTTAAGATAGCCCAATTGTTTCTAAAATAGCCCAAACATGTTTTAAGATAGCCTAATTGTTTCTAAGAAAACCCAAACAAGTTTTAAGATAGCCCAATTGTTTCTAAAATAGCCCAAACATGTT
Organism: Mongoloraphidia duomilia; assembly: GCA_039654895.1. Taxonomy (NCBI): domain Eukaryota; kingdom Metazoa; phylum Arthropoda; class Insecta; order Raphidioptera; family Raphidiidae; genus Mongoloraphidia; species Mongoloraphidia duomilia. Next base: position 6,589 of record JBDIXK010000059.1, read on the forward strand.
TTAAGATAGCCCAATTGTTTCTAAGGTAGCCCAAACATGTTTTAAGATAGCCCAAACATGTTTTTGTAGGCCCAACTGTAAGCACGACTGTAAGATTCGCTGAATCGGGCTTAAGCTCGATTCGCTTGGGTTCATACAAAATGATCTTGGCTTAGGACTGCAAATACGTGTTCGTGTATGAACCCAAGCGAATCGAGCTTAAGCCCGATTCAGCGAATCTTACAGTCGTGCTTACAGTTGGGCCTACAAAAACATGTTTGGGCTATCTTAAAACATGTTTGGGCTACCTTAGAAACAATTGGGCTATCTTAAAACATGTTTGGGCTATTAACTAATTATAAAATCACTTTGGTGTCCGTCCGTCGGTCACAGGCGATTGCTGATTTCCACACCATTTGATAAAATTTTTATTTTATCAATAAAGGCATTATTATTATTATTATTAAGTGACTTGAGCTCAGCAGGAAGAAATTTTAAAGCTGAAGTTTGGTTTAGGGAGTAAAATCAAGTTATTATAACGTGTTTGATAACTGTGCAGTGTACTATGAGTTGAGTATTAATCCTCAAAACATTTATGAATATAACAAAGAGAGTAAAAATGTAGATAAGCGGAGCAGTTAAATTTTTATGTTTTATAGAATAGTTTTTGCAGCTGTTACGAAATCCAAGATTGAAAATAATTCTTATGGCTTTCTTCTGCATTAATAAAACTCTATGGAGTTCCGATATAAACCCCAAAACATTATTATATATTTAACATGTTGGTAGAAGTATACATAATAAGTTGTATGGCTTAAATTAGAATTATAACAGCTTTGATGAATTTTCCTCAATGCAAATAAAGATTGTGAAAGTTTAAAACATAAATTTGTAACATGGTTAAGTTCAATTTAGAGGGTCAGAAATGGTTAGACCGAGTAAATTAAAGGTTCATGTTTTACTAGTTGAACATAATGCTAATACACATTGGTGTGTGTTGGTGTATGTATAAACATTGAACTAAAAAACATAAATGTATAAAATTCATAACATTTATTGTGTTTTTAGCTTGATGACAATGATGTATTAACCATCAAAATCGGATAAATGACTCCATTAGATTGTGATGTCATGTAGAACATTAGATTTTACTCACACAAAAATAAATTGATATGTATAGAAAAAGATCGCTAACCAAGCTAAATTTTGATTAAAATGCATAGAAAAATTATGTCAAATACATGTATATCATAATTTATCATAATCAATTATTTTTCGAACAGATTCGGTTTAAATTTCAATTTCTACAATGCTTTTCTTATGGAAAATATGTGTGATAACAATCTAAGATCATTACTAAATCAACTTTTTTAACAACGCTTTCTGCAACCGAACATAAGATTTTTACCACCAGTTGACATGAAAGTTACGGGTACATACAAATATTTTTATCTGTTTAATTTGTTTCTTTAGCAACTCAAAAAAGATTATTAAATAAAAGTATATGAGGCTTAGAAATTATTTCTTTATTGAACAAAAAACAGCATTTTTTCTATCGTTCCATTAATTAATAATGATTAATTTATTATTAGCGTTAAGGTAATTATTTCCTTATAATTTATATTATATATTATAACCTATAAATATGAACTTCTCACTCTAATAGAGTTTTTAGTGATTCGTTTTACCAAAAAATTATCGCTGCTTGCTTTTTTTTTGATATAACATTCATAATAATTATGTTACTGTACTGTTTCAAATAGAAGATTTTCATCGTTGGTTTTAAACAAAACACTTAATTTTAAAATAATAAAATGTAAATACTGATTTACCAAATTGCTTGTTATTTTCTGTTGCAATTTGATCTGTATTGTATAAACCGGAACCCACTCAACTCCAAAGCATCGTAACTTTTAGATGTATAATATAGGTAGATATATATAAAACAGATTAATCTAATACAAATAGTAGCAGGGAAATCTCTGGTTGCCCCCCCCCCCCATAACGTTATTAAAAGTTAAATTACGATAATAGTAATTATTATTATAAATAGCCTACGAGTGCTGAACTGGTATAAACTCTTGAATAAAAATCTGTAAAAACGACACTGTATAAAACGGATGCGAAAGCGTGCTTTTAACTAAAATATTATATGATCAATAATTATTATAATATCGAGTAATAAGAAATATTAGAAATACCTTGTATTTTTGGTATCCGTCTTGTGATTTATGTTAACACTACGCGTTTCAGCAACGAGTTGCCATATTCAGGTATGGTTAAATATTTTAAAAATACACATTGAGTATTCGTAACACTATATTTTATTATGATTTTAAGCACTGTGCATATATCGTGGTTTGTTAAGTAATATCGAGTGTTAGACGCTAATGACCTGAGATGTCGACGCGTCTATAATCTACAATAAATAAATATCGAGTGTCTATAATTTACAATATATATTTACAAAATCTTAAACCTTAACCTTATTTAGTCGTAATGTTGTAATTATTAGGTTTGTTTTTAATTAATAAGATTGATAATTTTAATACTTAATTTATTTAACTACTAACTATAATCACAATAATAACCAACATGGTTATTCTTCTTCTACTCTTATAATATATCATAAATTGTCCATTATAATATTGTTTATTATATATTTGTTTTGAAACAATTTATGATATGTTAAGCATAATAAATTATTGCTGACTTCACGTCAACAAACATTACTTAATAATATTATTACACATGTTTTTACAGGGTGTCCCAAAAAGAATGAGACATAAAGTAACAGCTGATTCCTTACAAAAAAATATTGCGATAGACCCCAACAGGTCTATTCCGAAAGTTGATATTAAACGAGATACAGGGTGTCAAAGTTTAATTTTTATTTTTATCATTATGACGCGGCATTTTAATAAGAAACATTGAATTTTTAAATAAAACATTAAGTTTAGGTATGGACAACCCTTAATAAAAGTGTTAGAAAATATCCTAAAAAATACAATTCCAGCAAAAAAATAACCTCGTTGTATTTAAAAATCTAAAGTTACACGTGATTGAAGTTAGGTAAAAGAAGTACATTATTTTGAACACCCTGTATAATAAATTCATTTTTTTACGACAGACATTGATTTGTCCGTCTACTATATAATGATCCTCAAAATTTCGGTTTGATAAAGGTTTCTGTTTTGGCTATGTCGAATTTTAGGTAAAGGTCTGCATGTGTCAAAAATTTCTGAAAAACTTGAATAACTCAAAAATTACTGAAATTTTGAGCATGGCTTTCCTTACAATTTCTATTCACATTTAGGTGCAGAATTGAAAAAACAAATAAAAACAGGGTGCTAGGTTAAAAAAAACATAGCGTTGATCTGTCACGCTTAAATGGGACAGGCTGTATAATTGAAAATATTTTTAGGTTATACAACATTAAAATTTATACAACTTTTGTATTTAAACTTTTTTTTATCTTCACCCAAAATCAATATATCGGCCGACAACGCAAGTCTTGGACACCCTGTGTATATTATGCAGTAAGTATGTGTTTATATACACAGTAGGTACATAGTATAAACATTCCGTTTTTAGTTTTTATCAACACAAAAGTGATTATTTTATTGTTGTATAATATTATGTTTCTAGAAGATCAGTCAGAATGGTAAAAACATTGTATTAATAAAATAAAGCAAATTGTGGCGTTATTAGCCACTTTAAATTAAATAAAAAAGTAAAAATGCTTTTTTAAGAATTTAAATTAAAAACATGCCATTTACAAATTAATTTATATTTTACAAAAAGAATAAGTAATTACGAATTTAAAATAGATACTTTATTTGACGCCGGACCAGTAAAAAGTGATTTCAATAATTCTATTTTATTTTTAATTTTAGAATTTGATCGGTGTCCTTTACTTGAAGTAGGTATTATGTAATGATCTTATGTTACAAAATATTGAACAATTAAGATAAAGTTGAATACACACTATATATTAAAATTTAAAAACTAGGTTCCATGTTGCAAATACTCCCCCTCAGAAGAAGAGCGCGACAGCGGCTCTTAACGTTCAAAATATGGCTTCAATTGGCTCACGTGGGTGCGGAATTGCTTGGTGGAATCGGTTGTACTTTCAAGAATGCACGATGCTGGTGTGGTAAATCTTAGAATTCGACGAGGCTCACTCCACTTAGGAATGAATTTTTGCGCATGCTGGCCATCAGCAGGAGCGATCTGATGACAACGTTGCAGAACGGTCTGTCCTTCCTTGAATGGATGTCGTCTCGGATGTTTCAGATCATATAATTGTTTCACCTTTTGATGCGCTTTCTGTATCTTCTCGTGAATTTGTTGGGGTTCAATTTGCGGGTCAGGATCCAAATAACGGTCGATATGCCATTGTCGATCTAGTGGTTTCGGTAGCTCGGACCTATAAAAACTTTTGCAGGAGACAATTGAGTTACCTAGGATATGTTGCTGTTATGCGAGTAGATGAAGAAAGGTAGAAACTTGTCCCAGTCGCGATGATCATTAGCACACGTGCGAATCATAATCGAAAGCGATGCCTTTAGGTCTCGCATGGAACGCTCCACCATATTCGATGTTGGTTGATACGGCGCTGTAAATACCTGTTTAATGCCCCAGGCTAAAGACATACGATGTAGCAAATCGCTTCGAAAGACGGCGGCGTTATCCGATACCAAATTTTGTGGTGGTCCAAATGTACACCAAAGATTGACAAGTTTTTTACAGGTTACGCTTGCTGTTGCCCGTGCACACGGTATGGCTTGAATCCATTTTGAAAAAGCATCGAGGATGACTAAGACGTAACGGTTTCCCGTTGAAGAACGAACTATTGGTCCACAGAAATCAATGTATACCTTTTGGAACGGTGCGGTAGGTGTAGATGATGCCATAGGAGCTCCAGACGGAATATTGCAAGCCTTGCATGTCTGACACGAAGAGCAACTTCTAACGTAATGCCTAACATCTTGGAATAAGTTTTTCCACCAAAATCTTCTAGATATGGAACGATATGTTTTCGTGACGCCCGGGTGTTGTGCATCCAGATCGTGGAAATAATATAACAGCATATTTCGAACAGCCTGCGGAACAAAAATACGTTTTAAGCTGTTCTTACCTACAAGCTTCATCAGCAGACCGTCTTTAATAGCGTAACCTCTGACATCCTCATGACGACGTATTCGCTGTAGGATGAGTTGCGCTTCTTGGTCGGACTCCTGGTGTTGCTTTAACGAAATAAAACTGTTAGGTATTTCATGTAATGAAGTTAATCTGTTTTCATGTTCAATTCCACTTTTATTTTCAGAGTTGGATTCTTCATATAGACGGCTGAGAGCATCCGCTACACTGTTCAAAGGACCTTTTATATGTTGTACTGTAAAATCAAAATTTGAAAGTTTTAACACCCAACGTCCGACTTTACCCAACTGCTTTGGGTGGTTGAGCATCCATGTTAGGGCTTCGTTGTCTACTTGGAGAATAAAATGTTTTCCAAGCAAATAGTCTTGAAATTTTTCTAAGGCATAAATAAGTCCCAGTGCTTCTTTCTCTAATATGATATATTTCTTTTCAGTTTCGTTCAACTTTCTAGATGCATATGAAATCGGATGTAGCCCGTCCGCAAACTCCTGGAGGAGAACAGCTCCTAATGCAATGTCCGAGGAATCACAGCGCACAATAAATGTGCGATTGAAGTCAGGAAATCGAAGTACTGGAGCAGTTGACAATGCATCTTTGATTTTTTGAAACGCTTGAAGTTGACGCGGTCCCATCTCAAAATGTATATTCTTTCTTTTCAGCTGATTTAGTGGCGCAGCTATTTCGCTAAAGTTGTGAATGAAACGACTAAAATATGACGTCATACCTAAGAACGTTTGTAACTGTTTCAGGGTTTTTGGTGTTGATAAATCTTGAATTGCCTGTACTTTATTAGGATCGATATGACATCCATGCTCTGAGACAATGAACCCAAGACAGCTTAATGAATTTTATTCGGATTAACTGTGAGTCCAATACTCTGAAGACGACTGAGAACTTCTTCAAGATGTTTCACATGTTCTTCCGGGGATGATGAATAAATAAGCAGGTCATCAAAGTAGGTAGTCATAAATTTATAATGTAAGTCTCCGAACACGTTATTGATGATTCTGTTAAGTGCTGCAGGTGAGACAGCTAATCCAAATGGCAAATACTTGTATTGATATGCCCCGAATGTAGTCACAAAGGCTGTTATTGGCTTGGATGATTGGTCCAGCGGTAACTGATGATAGGCCATATTAAGGTCCAACTTTGAAAATACTTTGCTTCCTTTTAGACATTGAAATACAGAATCGGGTCTTGGTACAGGATACGCATCATAACACACTCGTTGATTCACTTTTCGATAGTCCACCACCAAACGTTGTCCTCCGTCTCTCTTTGGTATTAGGAAACATGGACTTGAATATGCCGACATACTTGGTTCAATAACGTCTAAATCGAGAAGTTTTTTTATATGCTCCTTCATCATTGCAGCTTTCGGTGGTGTTAAAGGAAACGGTGGTTGACTAACAGGTGTTGGATCTTTAAGATAAATCTTATAAGTGAAGTTCTTCACGCGACCCAGTTCCGTGGTAATTGTAGTGTCAAATTTCTTTAATAATTGTTGTAGACGCTCATGAAGATCTTTTGACAGCGGTAGGGGATACTCTGCATGGAAGTAAGATTATAATTCATAGGATCGGAAGTCTGAACAAAAGGAACTGAAATATTTGAATTAAAGGTAAATCGCAAACAATTATTTACAAAATCGATCGAGGAATTTAATTTACGAAGAGTCTTTACTCCTATAATAAAATTAGGAGACAAAGCACTCATTACTAAAAAGGATAGTTTCCATGAAAGGTTAGAAATTTTAATAGATGTCACCAATTCTTGTTCTGCTATAATCAACTTGCCGTCAGGAAGACGTATTGGCGTTGAGACTTTCCGAAGATACCCAAAACGCTTCTTAATAATTTTTCTTGCGGCCTCTTGATCGCAACAATTGATATTAGCTCAAGAGTCTACAAGAGCATAAATATTTAATTGACGTATGTTTATTTGAATGACTGGTACTTGAAGATTAGTTGAAGGTTGTTTCACAAAACTAATTGCAAAGCGACCCGACATGGGCCGCGAATTTAATCGTTTTTTGGCTGATAATTACTGTTTCTGGGTCGTCTCTTGCAATCTTTGATCATGTGTCCTGTTAACTTGCAGTATGTGCAACGTAAGGAGTTATCATCGGTACTTGAATTTGATTTAAAACCGTCTTCACGTTTTCTTGCAGCTTCTAAAAGTGATTCCATATCATCAATTTGTTTCGCTAAAATCTGAAACTGCGAAATCGAATCGGGTATAGTCGAGTGTTTGAGTTTTAGCAATGTAGACACGTTCGCATGAGTCCAGATATGCAAAACCAATTCTGATTCTGTAATTTTAGCTTCCAGAGCTTGAGCTTTCGACCGAATATCTTTAATATATTTTTGAAATGGTTCATCAATTGCTTGATATCTTCTAACAAGGGTTTCTTCTAGTTGAATTCTACTAATCGGTGAGACAAACGACTGAAGACATTTCGATTTCAATAACTCCCAGTTTGGATATTCGATTACCGCCTTTGACCACCATTGACGTATATCTCCCTGCAGCCGCATAACAACGCTTGATGGAAGATGACTTTCATTAACCAACCTCAGATCAACTAATTCTTGAATTTGTTGTATCAGGCTAACTACTTCTTGAGGATTCTCTCCTGAATATGACGGAATTTGATTTATTAGGCTGGTGATATCTACCCTGGCATTTTGATTTTGATTAATGATATGGTTAGTTAATTTTTCAGATAGCTGTCGGAGAACATTAACTTCTTCACACATTCCGGACGATAACTGCATTTGAACAGCGATAGCTTTGGCCAATGATGACGGTTCCTTGTTAGTACCGCTACATCCTGGACTTTCATTCTGTTTAGTATAGTTTTCATTTTTCTCGGGCGACTGAAATTCTTCATCTCCTGATTGTGCCGCACTTCCTGATTGCTTTCTTGTCACTGGCATGGCTCCCAATTAATTTTAAAAAATATTTACTGGCCGGTAAATAAGAGAGAACGCGTGAAATTTTATATTAACTACAGCTCTGCTACCATTTTGTGGCGTTATTAGCCACTTTAAATTAAATAAAAAAGTAAAAATGCTTTTTTAAGAATTTTAATTAAAAACATGCCATTTACAAATTAATTTATATTTTACAAAAAGAATAAGTAATTACGAATTTAAAATAGATACTTTATTTGACGCCGGACCAGTAAAAAGTGATTTCAATAATTCTATTTTATTTTTAATTTTAGAATTTGATCGGTGTCCTTTACTTGAAGTAGGTATTATGTAATGATCTTATGTTACAAAATATTGAACAATTAAGATAAAGTTGAATACACACTATATATTAAAATTTAAAAACTAGGTTCCATGTTGCAAAATAACTAAGTCGAAGTGAGTGGTTTTCGTGTATACATTAGATTTTAGAATATTATTATGTATTATGTAGTAGCCCCATGTTAAAAAGCAGGAGCAATGCTATTATTAGCTGCTATGATATTCTGAAACAATTGAAAACATGAAGTGTTTGTTGTAATGTGATGTTGCAAATATATTACTAGCTGGTATCCGCAGCCTCGCTCGCGTGGTAGCAATACTATTAAACACACGAAATATGGAGTAAAGATATCGCTCTAGGCGTCGGGTCGCAAGGGTGTGCCGTGGTAAGGGGTGTAAAAATGGTAAATAATGCGAAAAACAATTTCATAATTCATACTCATTTTTGAAAATTAAGAATCATATTAGAATCATATCTCCCTATACTATTAAACGAGTAATATTTTTATATACATGTGTCCACAGGGACGTGTCCTAACATGGGTAACTTTGTTATTGTCAAAGATAGAAGGCCGCTTAAATGGATAAAGTATTGCGAAATTATCTCTCTATTGAGAATTCGTCGCGCAAACAAATTAATTCTGCGCAGTTTAGTGTGGTTGTTAAGCTATTTACTTTATAATTTATATTTTCTTTACTTTTCATTACAATTACCTATGTATCCGATTTTCTTTTACTGAAATAACTTTCATTTTTCTTATAAAACAATATGCCAATTTTAATGGCGTTGTTAAGATAGACCTGGTAACAAAATACGTCTAAAAATTGCAACTTTGACGTCTCTAAAACCTACAATTTTGATAAAATAATTAAAAATAAAAACACGTTTATAATCTACTCAAAAGGCCCTTTTCAATGAAACCTCACAAGAATAGGCACGTTTGCATATATGGGCACCCCCCTTAAATAAACCTTTTTAATCTTTTGTCTTTGGGTCGCGGTAATACATATATTATGTGTGAATTTAAAGTCATTTCGTTTAGAAGTTAGAGGCCTGTAACAGACAGACAAACATCGTTGGCACAACAATAGGGTTCTAGTGCATGTAAATACACTTCTAGACAAAATAAAAATTTGATATTTAAATTACTTTTTTGAAATAACAAAGCCTTAAAAATACTTTCAGCTTCCATATATTTGGAATATAGGTTTAAGAAACTAAGTTTTACATATTCTATTTAATTAATTAATAGCCAGTGATAATAAATATTGTATTTGGTCTTATCTTTGCTAATATTGGAATAATCGTGTTTCAGAAGAATACAGATAGACTGTAAAATTTTAGACGTTCGACAGCTAAGGTTATCGGTATCTGTTGTTTCAGAATCGATCTACTTGACTAATAATAACGATAATTTTAATAGATCATCAACTTCAAAATTTCAATACTGTAAGCCTAAAGATCATTTAATTAATAAATGTTTTAAAAGACAAATGTGAAACCAAAATACGCATAGGCATTTTAAAAGAGAGACGTCCGACGGCGGTAAATGTCCCTCAGTTGGAATCGCAAGTAACAGGAACATTTGAACAAGAATGTAAGAAACTTATAAATCAAAACAAAATTTTTGAACTTTATACTCAGCATGCTAAAAAACCCCGAAAACAAAATTTAAATTGTTAATAGACACAGGTGCTTGTATCTCAATAATCAAACATAGCGTTCTAAAAATGAAAAATTACTTGATTGAGAGTATATGGTAACATTCAAATCAATTAAAATCGATCACTTAACAAGACGTGTTGATTTAATATAAGACTATTTTATAATGCATCGTACAACGCATATCTACATGATGTGCTGCAGTTTGGAATACAGTTGACCCGCGGTAACCTGACCTCTGTCTAATCCGGCACCCTATAATCCGACCTGTCTATAACAGTATACATACAAAGCACATTTCTTGAGGCAAATCTTCGTCAATGTATGCTTAAACATGTTTGCTATATAGTCAGACAAATTCAATCATACCACACAGCCTTGCAAAAAAAAGAACGTTTTGTCGCGTATTAAATCGACTCAACTGTAGATAAAAATGAAAGACAGTATTTTGTAAACATCGTCATATTGCAAATATATAAATATTATGGTGCATGTGTATGTAAACCACAGCTTCCGTGTAAATAAAGGCATTGAAAACATGACCTATTTTTTAAGACAAACGTTTTATTTATTATAATATCTGTACTAATGTTTACATTTAAAAAAAAAACATCACCTATTTTCTTCATTGTAACAAGATATACTAAAAAAATAAAAACAGTCCAGACGAGAAGAAACAGACTACAACAAACGCCTTTCACAACCTTTGCAGCGCCAGCCTAGGACTCAAGGTCGGTCGGAAGCTCTGCATCGTGACAATTGCCAAAAAAACAAATTTCAATGGTGCCCCCCAACCCCACCCCCCAACCGATTCGTAAACAAAGCAGCCGTGACGTGTTTGGATCACAGAAACGCACAGGAAACGCATTTCCGCGTATTTAGAGTATAATGTCGACATTTTTTATTGATTTTTTCCGGAAAAGCGACGCCATGTTGGAAAATGACTTTTCAGTTTAAGGTTGTAGGTCACAGAAGTAAGGAATATATACTACAAGTGTTGTGCTGTGTCCATGTGTCCAAATACTTCTGCAAAAACACCTCATAAACTATTTATGTACGTACCAGAGGATAAAAAAATGCGTAAAAAGCGGTTTCGGCTTGCTAAAAGAGATAAACCACTAACATCCAAAAATTCTCAGTACTGTGATCCAAAACAACCAGTCTTTGTGAAGATCGCTTTGCCGTAAATGCTATTTTATTACATTTCTATGGTATTTGATGGTACCTATATAGTTAGTTTAGAAGTAAAATATTAATGTGATTGCAACCATACATTTTTAGGTTATGTCATCAGTGGACTTTATTATATTACTCTTCTCTATGCTTTATTATTTCAGATTAGTGTTGGGCGATACGTATCGATCTTTTGGAATCCGATACGCGATATTTTGTATCGATACTTGTCCTTCTGAAGTATCGGCGGATCGATCCAAAAGTAGTAGGTGGAGGATCGATTACCGATTGATACGAGTGCAACGTGCTTTGTGTTACTCCGTAATATTTATTTAATTTTTTATATTTCTAGTGTATAACAAAACCGATTTTCTTTTTCAACTTTCTTCGTTTTTTTTTTCTCTATCTGTGAGTACGTTATTTATACTTTATCTCTTCTGTTTTTCTTTCTTTAACCTTTTTTTTTATCAAAATATTATTGGTTATATTATATTTATTAATTCACAACGACATCTATTAGTGATTAGATAAGTCACCAAGATTGGTTCCTTCACTCTCTGCATAGTACAGGTGGATCAGTCCACAGTATTATGCGGATGGATAGGCAACCAAACCTTCACCTAAAATGAACCGTACACCTACCATAAAAGATTTTCCATACTTACCGAAATCACAAACCAATGTAAACACTGAACCAAAGTCATCTAATAAAACCAACTTCACTACCGATATCATAAACCAAACAACCAATAACACAATGGAAGCCAGTACAAGTACACAAACTAACATTAATTTAAATAATAATCAGTCTTACGCTAATACCGTTAAAGAATTCCCGTACCCTAAGAAATCTCAAGCAATTATCTTAACTTCATTAGAAAATACTAAACTTAGAAGCTATATACTTGCAATAGGTAACATTGTCGGACCTAGTAATATAATTGCCGCTTCGCGTATCTCAAATGAGAGAATCTGTATTTATCTGTCCAAAGACGAAATCGTTAACAAACTCATACAAGAACACGAAACTGTTACAGTAGATGACCGAAAAGTCAACGTTCGTAGACTTATCACACCATCCAAAAAACTCATGCTATCAGGCATACACCCATCAATGACAAATCGTTATCTGGAAAATATACTTGACCAATTGCATATTAAAATGGTTTCTCCAGTTAATTTTGTTAAAGTCGGAATGCCAGATCAAGGATATGGACACGTGGTTAGTTTTAGGCGTTACGTTTATATCGTACCGGACGAAAATGAAGACATCCCAGACTCTTTACTAATAAATCATGAAGATGAAAATTGTAGAATATATCTGTCCATTGAAGAACAAAAATGCTTCAAATGTAACGAAATTGGTCATTTGTCTTCAAAATGTACAGCCTCTTTTACCGAGGCTATTCCAAACCTTCCGATTAATAATAAAAAACGCCCCCCACCATCCACAACAACCGAAGCATCTTCGGAAAACACCCAAACATCAGAACTAAACAACGATTTCTCACCAGAAACAACTTCAATCTCAGTAGATATGATCCCACCCACACCAGAAAAAACATATACCAATGTCTTAGAAACTGACACTTCAGAGAACATCAGCTGTATAGCTGATCATACGCCACAATCTCAAGAAATATTTGCAAAACCTGAAACAAAAAAGACAAACGTTAATAAAATCTCAAAATCATCACGAGACATTAAAAAACCTAAACTAACGCATACAAAAGCTAAAAAATTAAAAAAATATATGGATGAGTCACTGGAACCGCTTAAAATAATTATGAATCAAAATCCCACAGATTACATATTCACATTCGATCAGTTAAAAACATATCTGAAACTTATGAAAAACTATGACAACATATTAGAATATACTAAAACTTTTTCGGAAGAAATAACGGATGTTATTGACATGCTTAGCGATCTATATCACAATCTAACCAACCCCACACTTAAGGGTAAATTTACCATAATAATAAAACAGTTAAAGGAACGTCTAGAATATGAGAAAAATCCAAAAGAACGACCCCCCTCACCAATGGTAATAAATATTTCCGACTGTACCAGCTATACAGATACGGACTAATTATGAATATTATACAATGGAATATGAATAGCTTTTTTAAACGGATAAATGACCTGAAACTACTAATAACAGAATATAATCCAGCAGTTTTATGTCTACAAGAAACTAATTTGAAACAGTCTCACACACATACCATCAGAGGATACAATATATATCGCAAAGACAGACTTACAGATCACGCCAGCGGTGGCGTCGCTACACTGATTCACAATTCACTTCATGCCGAAATAGTAAACACACAAACACATCTAGAAGCGATTGCAGTAACAATACATTTTCCTAAAAAAATAACTATTTGCAACATCTACCTACCCAACAGCCAAAGCATAAACATAAATGATATTAAAGACTTAATCAGTCAACTTCCATCTCCCTTTCTCATACTTGGTGACTTTAATGCCCATAACCTATTATGGGGTAACAGAACAGACCACAGGGGCAAGCAGATAGAGAAATTATTAAATGAAGATAATCTCATATTACTTAATAATGGTCAATATACATATTTTAGCTTTAGCACTGGCAACATGTCTGCAATCGATCTCTCAATATCCCACCCACAAATAACATCCCTACTGAATTGGAACGTACTACAAGACCTTTATGGCAGCGATCATTTCCCTATCCTTATAGACATTCTTACTCCTACAAAAATTGCCTCCTACCATCCCAAATGGAATTTAGAAAAGGCCGATTGGAACATATATCAGACTGCAATATTGAAATCGGAATTCACCTTCTTCGAAGAAGACAACATTAATTCTATAGTAGACAAAATATCAGCAAAAATAATTTGTGCAGCTCAAGAAGCAATTCCGTATAAAAAACCACCCCCAACAAACCGAACAGTTCCATGGTGGAATGACAAATGCGCAACTGCAATTAACAACAAAAAAAAGGCTTTAAACAGATACAAAAAACAAAAAACACTTGAAAACTTTATACATTTCAAAAAACTTAGAGCCATAGCAAATAGAACAGTCATACAAAGCAAAAAAGAATCATGGGAATCATTCGTACATAGCATAAACTCTTCCACAACTAACAGTGAAATATGGAACAAAGTAAAAAAAATAAAAGGAATCGACAATAATTTTAATATATCTGCACTGAAAATCAATAACGACACAATTACATTACCAATAAATATATCTAACGTACTAGGAGAGCAATTCTCCACAAATTCAAGATCTGAAAACTACAGTGCGGAATTCATAAACCATAAAAACAGGATGGAAAATACTACGATAAAAAATGAAACAAAATCACAGCATAGTTACAACTTACCAATATCCTTCACGGAATTAGAAACGGCATTAGAAGATTGTAAAGATTCCAGTCCGGGCCCCGACAACATTCCGTATGCATTTATTAAACACCTGCCGTATGGAGCAAAGCAAACAATACTGAAATTATACAATCTAATCTGGTCCAGTAATAAATTTCCATTAAAATGGCAAAAATCGATTATACTCCCATTACTGAAAACAAATAAAGATAGAACAAACCCCCAAAGCTACAGACCAATCTCACTAACCAACAGCCTCTGTAAAATTCTGGAAAAGATAGTAAACAATAGATTAACATGGATCTTGGAATCACGACAATTAATAAATCCACAACAGTGTGGCTTCAGAAAATTTCACTCCACCATCGATCAACTGGTTAACCTAGAAACAAACATATTAAATACATTCGCAAATAAAGAATATTTAATTGCGATTTTCCTCGATTTAGAAAAAGCTTATGAACGCATATGGAGACGAAATGTAATCAATATACTATTAAGTTGGGACCTAGAGGGAAATCTAATAAACTTCATTTGGAACTTCCTAAATAACAGAACCTTCCAAGTCAGACTAAATAATACACTCTCCAATGAGTTCTATCAAGAAAATGGAATACCACAAGGATCCGTACTTAGCGTTACCTTATTTCTTATCGCAATTAACAATATCACAGAAAACATAATATACCCAGTGGAAATCGCTCTGTATGCAGACGATATTGTGCTATATACAAGCAACAAAAATCTAAAGTCAGTGCAAAAAAGTCTCCAAAAATCACTAAATATGTTAGAAAAATGGACAGAAAAAACAGGTTTCCAATTTTCTGCAACAAAAACTAAATGCATTCTGTTCACAAAAAACAGAAAATATAAAGAGAATCCCAAATTAAGATTTAATGACCGGGAATTGGCATACTCTAAAGAAGTCACCTATTTGGGCATGATACTTGACCAGAAACTTACATGGATACCCCACATTACTCATTTAAAAAATAAGTGCAAAAAAAGTCTGGACCTTATGAAAATACTATCTAATCATCAATGGGGTAGCGATCATAAAACGTTACTCCAAATGTACCACGCACTGATTTGCTCAAAAATTGATTACGGCAGCCCTATATATGCTACTGCTAACAAAAACATCCTAAACACATTGAATATCGTTACCAACAATGGGGGCTTGAGAATAGCCGAGAGTGTAGCGGCGCTGTTGTTTACATGGCGTTGCTATGGTTCCTCTATTACAAGTCCCCAGTTCTCAGGTTCTAGCCCGAGAGCTGGTAAAAGTGTCAATTGGATTTTCAATTTATTATTAAAAAAAAAAAATAATAATAATGAATTGAAAATATGAATTGGTGCTAGGCCCAAATAACCTTAGCTGTTGGTGGTCTTTAAAAATACAATTAACAGTTACCAACAATGCTCTCAGAATTGCAAGTGGAGTTTTCAGATCTACACCGATAAACAGTCTTTTCTGCATTACTGGAGAAATCCCAACCCATATCAGACGCGATCAACTCAGTCTAAACTACTACACCAAAATAATTAGCAACGAGTCCCATCTCAACTATAAAACATTTAAACGACCAAAATTTCCCAGTATATACGACAAAAAGACAAATCTATGCAGGCCATTACCTATAAGAATAAAACATCTAACCAACAAATATGAAATTCAAGAAATAAACATAAAAAAAACAACTCTTTCTGACATAGAACCATGGCTACTGCCACATACAAACGTTAACTTATCGCTTGCAAATATGATAAAGAATGAAACTCACCCAGAAATTTACAAAGCTCACCTAAATCAAATATTAAACAGTTTCAACGACTATATTCATATATACACCGACGGCACGGTAATACAAGGAGAAACAGCATGTGCATTTGTACATAATGACTATGTTAATAAAATCAAGTTAAATCCACTAAATAACATCTTTACAGCCGAACTAACCGCCATTAAAGGAAGCCTACAATATGCTAAAAATATTAATAAATGTGCACTAATACTTACAGATTCAATAAGCGCCCTCCTAGCAATTCAATCCATGTACTCCAACAATTCCTTAGTTCATGAAATCCGCAAAATTTGCCGTGATCTCCAACAACAAGCTAATCCGGTCCACTTGATATGGATCCCATCCCACATAGGAATTACCGGAAATGAACTCGCAGACAAACACGCTAAAGAGGCAATATACTTAGAAGTAAATCCCGCTGATAATTCAGTGACACCATCAGAACTCATAACTTTAATCAAAAGGAAAGTCAGAAATCTTTGGGATCAGGAATGGAACACTACAACAGAGAACAAACTTAGGAAAATAAAATATACAACAGAAAAATGGGAAAATCCTATAGTTTTAACTAGAAAGCAAGAAGTAACCATCGCAAGACTCAGAACTGGTCATACAAAAGTTACGCATAGTTACCTGATGTCCAAAGACGCTCCCCCGGTTTGTGTTATATGTGACACGAGAATTTCTGTCGAGCATCTCCTGATGGACTGTCCACTGTACGAACCTGAAAGACTGATCACCAATCTGGCACAAAACATCCACGAAGTTCTTGGCAACTCTGAAAGAAATATAACAAGTTTATTAGAATTCCTGCAGTTAACAAATATTAAAAATAAAATTTAACGACTTACCTGACATACTTACCATACTCCCAACACAATCCTTCCACCCATATTATATTACCATATACCTACAGAATTAAATCACCATATTGTACTAAATTATCATATCATATGAATTATCATACCATATTATTATATATATTATATATACATATTTATTACTTACTGTAAGTGCTAATAACGTAAGTTGATGCACATGACTTTATGTTGTTTTGTTGTTTTTTTCTTTTCATTACTACTAAATAAAAAAAAAAAAAAGTAGTAGGTATCGAATAAACGGTATCAAAAAAAAAAAAACGCCCAAGCTAAACAAAATTAAATGCGATACGCAATCTCTTATAAAATATAAAAGCCGGCACAATAATAATTGTTACAAAAGTTAATAATAAAATTGTAGTTCAATTATTCAGGTTTGAAAATTGTTTTTTGCGTGTAGATCACCAGAATATTATGTTTTGGCTAGAAATTTATTTCTTATCACTATCACTTTCTTATCACTAGTACAACCTTCCAAGATCTATAAAATCAATAAAAACGTTTTCTTTATTTAAAAAGTCAGTGTTTAATTTTCTGATAGATGCTGAGTTTTACTCGTTAAATGAATATTTCTTATATGTTTAAACTGTATTATTGTAAATTACTTGTTACATACATCACTGTCACTGTAACTAATAAATATTTATCTATATCTATCTATATTTTGTTTTCGTTCATGTGTTAAACACAACCTAAATCTAATTTATTATTTAATTTATATTGAAAATGCCAGTTGCATTTCAACAAAACAAGAAAGTAAATCTGATTATTATTAAAATACATCTACTAAATATAAGCTAACAATTAACCCGTTGATTTAAATATTCAACAATTAACCTTAAAAATAAATATTAAAATGCCAATATCACAGAATCTATAGTTTTATGTTTCTGGATAGATATTGTGTGATATTAGTTCATAGATTAATACAAAGAATTCTTATAGTCCAGTCACGAGAGGAAGTCCACCTTGCGTTTTGTGGGTGGTGTGAAGTTAGCCCCGCAACTTTCGAAAAAATTATTTTTTTTCGGAGTTCTGGATTCGTTTCCATGAGTTCTGGAGTTCTTTGTAGGTTTAAACAATAGTTCTGGCATTTATCTAGCGATTATTCGAACTTGAAAATATGAGGGGCTAGGTTCACGCTGCCCCCCAAAGTTGAAAAAATTCAATTTTTTTAGGAGTTCTGAGTAGCCCTCTCATAGTTCTGGAGTTCTTTATAGTTTTGAGCAATAGTTCCGTTCAATAAAACGTACAAATTGAAATTTTAAAAGTTCATTTTGAAAAAAAAAATTGCCCAGCATTCCTCTAATTTTGCTTGGATCAAAAAAAGTCATTTGAAGTATCGCTAGAACTCTTGGAGGGCTACTCAGAACTCCAAAGAAAAAAAATCGAAATTAAAAAAAAAAAATTTTGTTATCGAGTTAGGTACCTAGCCCCTCAAATTTGAAAAAAATCAATTTTTTTTGGAGTTCTGAGTAGCCCTACAATAGTTCTGGAGTTCTTTATAGTTTTTAGCAATAGTTCCGTTCGTTAAAAAGGACAAATTGAAAATTAAAAATTTCATTTTGAAAAAAGAAAATTGCTCAGCATTCCTCTAATTTTGCTCGGATCAAAAAAAGTCATTTGAAGTATCGCTAGAACTCTTGAAGGGTTACCCAGAACTCTGAAGAAAAAAATCGAAACAAAAAAAAAAAAATTTGTCATCGAGCTAGGTACCTAGCCCCTCAAAGTTGAAAACATTCAATTTTTTTTGGAGTTCTGAGTAGCCCTCCAATAGTTCTGGAGTTCTTTATAGTTTTGAGCAATAAATCCGCTCGTTAAAACGTACAAATTGAAAATTTAAAAGTTCATTTTGAAAAAAAAATTGCCCAGCATTCCTCTAATTTTGCTCGGATCAAAAAAAGTCAATTAAGTATCGCTGGAACTCTTGGAGGGCTACCCAGACTTCTGAAGAAAAAAATCGAAACAAAAAAAAAAAATTCTGTCATCGAGCTAGGTACCTAGCCCCTCAAAGTTGAAAACATTCAATTTTTTTGGAGTTCTGAGTAGCCCTCCAAAAGTTCTGGAATTCTTTATAGTTTTGAGCAATAGTTCCGTTCGTTAAAACGTACAAATTGAAAATTTAAAAACTCATTTTGAAAAAAAAAATTGCCCAGCATTCCTCTAATTTTGCTCGGATCAAAAAAAGTCATTTGAAGTATCGCTAGAACTCTTGGAGGACTACCCAGAACTCTGAAGAAAAAATCGAAACAAAAAAAAAATTTTTTTTATCATCGAGCTAGGTACCTAACCCCTCAAAGTTGAAAACATTCAATTTTTTTTGGAGTTCTGAGTAGCCCTACAATAGTTCTGGAGTTCTTTATAGTTTTTAGCAATAGTTCCGTTCGTTAAAACGGACAAAATGAAAATTGAAAATTTCATTTTGAAAAAAAAAATTGCCCAGCATTCCTCTAATTTTGCTCGGATCAAAAAAAGTCATTTGAAGTATCGCTAGAACTCTTAGAGGGCTACCCAGAACTCTGAAGAAAAAAGTCGAAACAAAAAAAAAATTTGTCATCGAGCTAGGTACTTAGCCCCTCAAAGTTGAAAACATTAAATTTTTTTTGGAGTTCTGAATAGCCCTCCAATAGCTCTGGAGTTCTTTATAGTTTTGAGCAATAGTTCCGTTCGTTAAAACGTACAAATTGAAAATTTGAAAGTTCATTTTGAAAAAAAAAATTGCCCAGCATTCCTCTAATTTTGCTCGGATCAAAAAAAGTCATTTAAAGTATCGCTAGAACTCTTGGAGGGCTACCCAGAACTCTGAAGAAAAAAATCGAAACAAAAAAAAAATTTTTTTCTGTCCTCGAGCTAGGTACCTAGCCCCTCAAAGTTGAAAACATTCAATTTTTTTGGAGTTCTGAGTAGCCCTACAATAGTTCTGGAGTTCTTTATAGTTTTTAGCAATAGTTCCGTTCGTTAAAACGGACAAAATGAAAATTTAAAAGTTCATTTTGAAAAAAAAAATTGCCCAGCATTCCTCTAATTTTGCTCGGATCAAAAAAAGTCATTTGAAGTATCGCTAGAACTCTTAGAGGGCTACCCAGAACTCTGAAGAAAAAAATCGAAACAAAAAAAAAATTTTTTTTGTCATCGAGCTAGGTACCTAGCCCCTCAAAGTTGAAAACATTCAATTTTTTTTGGAGTTCTGAGTAGCCCTACAATAGTTCTGGAGTTCTTTATAGTTTTTAGCAAGAGTTCCGTTCGTTAAAACGGACAAAATGAAAATTTAAAAGTTCATTTTGAAAAAAAAAATTGCCCAGCATTCCTCTAATTTTGCTCGGATCAAAAAAAGTCATTTGAAGTATCGTTAGAACTCTTAGAGGACTACCCAGAACTCTGAAGAAAAAATCGAAACAAAAAAAAAAATTTTTTTTGTTATCGAGCTAGGTACCTAGCCCCTCAAAGTTGAAAACATTCAATTTTTTTTGGAGTTCTGAATAGCCCTCCAATAGCTCTGGAGTTCTTTATAGTTTTGAGCAATAGTTCCGTTCGTTAAAACGTACAAATTGAAAATTTGAAAGTTCATTTTGAAAAAAAAAATTGCCCAGCATTCCTCTAATTTTGCTCGGATCAAAAAAAGTCATTTGAAGTATCGCTAGAACTCTTGGAGGGCTACCCAGAACTCTGAAGAAAAAAATCGAAACAAAAAAAAAATTTTTTTCTGTCCTCGAGCTAGGTACC